>CM062289.1:168310289-168312789 GCA_031216915.1 Pictodentalium vernedei | reverse complement strand
AGTACCAGGACTTGTTTTCTTTTCACATTGAAAGGATATTGATCAATTGTTTTAAGAGGAAGTCTTCCTCTGACTTTATTATCATTCTATATGTGGTCAGTGTACTCGCATTAACTCCGGTTCTGTATTGTATGATTTCGATGACAATATGGGAAGCGTATGTCACGGTATGTTGTTGGGGATTTGGACACTCCGGTCCTTTCCCCGCAGGGTCACTCTACTTTATCAATTTCTATTTCAGACGATCAAGATTAGGGTGATGTATCTGTGATGTCTTCCAACAGTGTGCCTCCGTCGTCACAATTAATGAAGGGCTAGCGGAAAAGTGCTCATGTAAATACGCCAATTGCCTAAGAGGACCCTAGTAGGTTCGACGGCCTTTGACGTCCGCTAGCTCGCCTGGTGTAGCGTCCATTCACCGAATGGTTCGGCAGCCGGGTTCGTCCGTTGCGGTCCTAGAAGGAATTTTTGGGGGTGATGCGAGCACTATAAATTAACCTAATGCACACCCAGTGACGGCGGATCGGAGGGGAGAACGCAGGGAAGCCTTTTAGTCCGGTTCATAGCTCGCTCCGGTCCATCCGGACGGCAAGCGAGAGAGGCCCCCTCTCTCGTTCAACAACATCTGGCCCCAGATGTTGTGGTACAAAATGTGTCGTAAGCGGAGCATACGTCCGTCGCTCGGGACGCTCCGTTGTATAGGCAGTCCGCTGAGACTGCTAAGGCTTCCTCTTCTCGTCAGCGCACACGACCGCACCTTGGCTGCGTGACCGCCGATATATTACCAGCTTCGCCGATCAAGGATTCTTCGGGCGACCAGGTCACACCATCCGGTAGCCAGGGACACGAGGCCTGCAGGACTCCGGACGTTCGCATAGGAAGTGTGCGGGAGTCAACGTACATGGAGCTTCCGGCGGCAATGCATCGTAAGACCACTACTGCACAGGCCTCGGGAACGGACGTGCTTTCCTTAATAGCACAGTTTATCGCAGCATCCCAGCATCAACTGAATCTGTCGCATATATTTTATCCGACGATGCTGGGTCGGGACGCTCCGCGGAAGCGGGTACGGACGTCCGAAAGTTTCATCCGGTCCGACGGGATACCGAAAGGGATTCGGAGGATTTCGAGCTTTCCCTCTCGGAACAACATATGCTGTTGTGTATGTCATCTGACTTGGTCTTCTACAGCTTCTTTCATCGGACCAGAATGCTGCGATGCCGGATAAGAAACTGATAGCGTCGGTGGACTTAGAAATTTTTGGTTCGGTTCAGGGACATCGTCCCTCAGTTCCGACATAGTCCAATAATGTCACACAAACTTTCGAATTATTGAACGACGCTATATATATTATTATTTTATGCTTGCTAACCAAGCATTTCTGGTTTCTTGTTCGAAGAGTTATGGAGATGTCTTTCAAAAGTGTGCCTCTGTCGTCATAGGTTAATGAAGAGTTAGCGGCAATAAGTGCTCATGGAATATGGCTATCGCCTACGGAGGTGACATTCGCTAGCTCACCCGGTGTAGCGTACATTCATCGAATGGTTCGGCTGCCGGGTTCGTCCGTTGCGGTCTAGGAAGGAGATTTGGGTGATGCGAGCACTTTAATTACTTTAGTACTCACCCAGTGACGGCAGATTGAGGACAGATTGGAGGAAGCCTGTTAGTCCCGGTTCCTGGCTTGTCCAGGTCCGTCCGGGCTGTGAGCGAGAGAGGTCCCTCTCTCGCCCAACAACATAGGGGACCGCATGTTGTGGTTCAGATATTTTACATTCGGAGCATATGTCCGTTGGTCGGGATGCTCCGTTATATTGACAGTCCGAGAGACTGTCTTTAATGCTTCCTCATCCTCACAGCAGGGCACACGACCGCACATTGGCTACGTTACCTCGAGTATCCGATCAGTTTCGGCATTCAGTGATTCCACAGCGAATACGTCGCGCCATCCGGTAGCCAAGGGACACGAGGCCTATACACTCCGTTCGCTCGCATATTGGTAGTATGCACGGGGGTAACGATCACGGAGCTTCCAGCGGCAATGCATCGTAAGACCGCTTCTCCTCAGGCCTCAGTGACGGACGTGCTATCCGAGTTAGCACAGTTGTTTCGCAGCATCCCAGCAATTGACAGTTTCTCGGTCGAATCAGGAATTATCCGACGGCGCTGGGTCGGTGCGGTCCGCGGTTGCATCAGGTACGGACGAGCCGAACGCTTTATAGGGTCCGACAGGATGGCGAAAGGGATTCGAAAGATTTCGAGTTTTCCCTTTAGTAGTATCGGAAGATGCCTTTCATATCTTCTGGCATTATCTTCCAGTGATTATTATTTTGGACTTCATTGCTGCGATCTTGGATAAGAGACTTATAGCGTCATTGGACTCGGATTTTTCGATCGGTTCAGGGACATTGTCCCTGACTTACCGACGCAGTCCAATATTGTCATTACAACATCTGTTTTATTTTTCGACGCTACATATATATATATATACAAGCCTGCTACT
>CM062289.1:167279785-167575180 GCA_031216915.1 Pictodentalium vernedei | reverse complement strand
ACGACATATATCAGCTAATATATACCATCATTTGTGTTTCAAACCCTTAAAGATGATGTTGTACATCACACTCTTAACATAAATACAACATCAGGAGGCTTTATATGTGAGAATATTGGGCTTTAATCTGGGAAAATGTCACACGTTAGTAGGGGGGTGGGGTGTCTTGTTCGAAATGTAGAAAATGTGCACACAATATTTTGGGGAAAATTCTCTCTGATGCACTAATTCAACCCAAGTTATTTATTTATTAATTAATTTATTTATTTATTTATTGGTGGTTTAACGACACTTTAACAACCAGGGTCATATCGCTGTCGGTGACAGGTTTACGGGTGGAGGAAGCCAGGAGTACTCGAAGAGAACCACCGAGCAACGACGAGCAGCTGTCAGCGCTTCAACATCATAACCCATGACTGTACTAAACACTGCACAGCGGTACTGCGTACTACACAGCACAGACAGGGTTAGATTGGCTTGAAGACATGTGCACCTCGGCGTGCAGTACGTCTCAGCACACAGCGTCATCGTGCCCCCACCGTGGGCTAATTGTGGTAAGGTCTTTTTTTTGTATTTTTAATGGAGAGTGGGGGGGGGGGGGGGGGGTGTCTGAGAACGTAGAATTTGCACGTAGTGGGTGGGTGGGTGTAAGAAGGAGCCTAATAAAAAATAGGACGTCACGTCTTGCAAAATTTTTAGTGCCCCCCCCTGCATGAGAGGCAAAATTTTATGGAAAAAAACACTACGGAATGGATTTGAACAAACCCGAACGTAACATGGCCCCACCCCCACCCCTGCCATAGAGCCCAAATATTAAGCCAAGGACTCAAATGGAACAAACTTGAATCTGATCCCCCTTGAGATGTCATATACCAAATAGGAACAGAATTCTGAAAGGATTTTTAACGAAATCACCTAAGAATTCACTAAGTTAAACTTTGGGCTCAAATAGGGAGCCAAAATATTAACAACACTTGAATCTGACCCACCTAGAGATGTTGTATACCAAATATGAAAGAGATTCTGATTGGTGGATCTGAAGAAGAAGATTTTAAAAGAAATTCCCTCATATTGCCACTTAGTTAAAATACAGGCTCCCATAGGTAGCTCAAATTAATAACCCCGGGACCAGGTTTGGACTAATCTTCTTGACAAAGTCTTACCCCCCCCCCCCCCCCCCCCCCCCCCCCCCCCAAGAGATGCTGTATACCAAATATGAACGGATTCTGACTGGTGGAAGAAGATTTTTAAAGACATTTTCTTATATTTATATAAGTTAAAATTTTGGCACCAATAGGGAACCCAAATATCAACCCATGGACTAGGTTGAACAAAATTTGAATCTAACCCTCCTAGAGATGTTGTATACCAAATACGAAAGCATTCTGACTACATGGTTTGAAGAAGATTTTAAAAAACAAGTCGGAATAGGACCCAAAATTTTCAGGCTATAAATATTTTTTTTTCCATCTCAAAATTGAACAAAACGCATAAAAACCAAATTTTTTTCTCAAAATTTTTTGACCAAAATTTCCAAATCTGAATCGGACCCCAAATTTTCAGGCTAAAAATTTTTCTTCTTTTCCGTCTCAAAAATTAAACAAAACGCATAAAAAATCCAAAACAAATTTTTCTTCTCAATTTAGGTCAAAAATTTCTAATCCGAACTCGACTCAATATTTTCAACCCGGGGACCCAGTTTGAACAAACTTGAATCTGACCCTTCCTAGAGATGATGCATACCAAATGTTAAAAGATTCTGACCGGTGAATCTGAAGAAAAAGATTTTTTAAAAAGACTTTTCTCATATTGCACTGAGTTAAAATTCAGGCTCCCATAGGGACCCACCAAATATTAACCGAGAAACTCGATTTGAACAAACTTGAATCTGCCCCCCCCCATCCCCCCCCCCCCCCCCCCCCCCCCCCCCCCCATAGAGATGATGTATACCCAAATATGAGAGGATTCTGGCTGGTGAATCTGAAGAAGATTTTTAAAGAATATTCCACGCATTGCACAAAGTTAAAATTTGGGCTCCCATAGGGAGCCCCAAATATAAATCCAGGGACTCAATTTGAACAAACTTGAATCGGACCCCCCCTATAGATGTTGAATACATAACATGAAAGGATTCTTAGTGTTCGATCTGAAGAAGATTTTAAAGAAATTTCCTCAAATTGCACCAAGTTAAACTTTGTGCTCCAATAGAGAGCCCAAATACTAACTCAGGCACCCGATTTGAACAAACTTGAATTCTGACCCCCCTAGAGATGTTGTATACCAAATATGAAAGCATTCTGACTAGTGGATCTGAAGAAGAAGATTTTTAAAGAAATTTCCTCATATTTCAGTGAGGTTAAAAATTGGGCTCCTACAGCCCCAATTTATTAACCCAGGGACTGGATTTGAACAAACTTGAATCTGCCCCCCTACAGATGTTGTATACCAAACATGAAAGAATTCTGACTGGTGGATTCTGAATAAGAAGATTTTTAAAGAAATTTCCTCAAATTGCATCAAGTTAAACTTTGGGCTCCAATAGAGAGCCCAAATCTTAACCCAGGGACTCGATTTAAACAAACTTGAATCTGACCCCCCTAGAGATGTCTTATAACAAATATGAAAAGATTCTGACTGGTGGATCTGAAGAAGAAGATTTAAAAAAAATTTTTGAAAACATTGATGGGTGCCATCACTATGATCAGTTATGCTGCTTGTGGTGCCCCCTGTGGGGCCTGGCAAGTTTATTTGTACAAACTTGAATTGACATATGATAAGGAACATGCACACAAAAATTTGGTTCAATTTGGTTGAGTAGTTTGTGATAAGTCGATAATGTAAAGTTCATGACGGACGGCAAGTGATAAGTTAAGCTCCCTTCAATGAGCTAAATACTGATTGGACCTAATTTCAGTACAAAATGGCCACTGGCAGCCATCTTGAATTCTGGACCGCACCCAGAAACACCCGTTCTTGTCCCAAGGTGATAACAAAGGTACCCAAGAAGATTTGTGAAGATCGGTTCATAAATACAGCCTCTAGCCCGAGCCGTATTGACACATGCATTTACTGTGTATAAGTAGCACCGAATAAATCAAAGTTATCTAATTTGCATACTTTCTGCTCGAGAAAAAAACCTGTATTATATGTGATGTATTCCATGTTACTAAACATTGATACAAAAATTTATTCAAATCAGACCTTTCATACAGAAGTTCTGTACAAAAAACTGATTGCACTAATTTTGGTACAAAATGGCCACCGGCAGCCATCCTGAATTTCGGACTGCACCCAAAAACACTCATTCTCACCCCAAGCTGATAACAAAGGTACCCAAGAAGTTTCGTAAAGATCGGTTCATAATACGGCCTCTAGCCGGAGCTGTATAGAAGCTGTGTACAAAAAACTGATTGGACCTAATTTCGGTACAAAATGGCCATTGGCAGCCATCTTGAATTTTGGACCGCACCCAGAAACATTCGTTCTCGTCCCAAGGTGATAACAAAGGTACCCAAGAAGTTTTGTGAAGATTGGTTCATAAATACAGCCCGAGCTGTATTAGCATGTGCATTTACTGTGTATAAGTAGCACTGAATAAATCCAAGTTCATCTAATTTGCATAATTTCTACACGAGAAAAAAACCTGTACTATATGTGATGTATTCCATGTTACTAAACATTCATACAAAAAATTTATTCAAATCAGAACTTTCATACAGAAGTTCTGTACAAAAAACTGATTGCACTAATTTTGGTACAAAATGGCTGCTGGTAGCCATCTTGAATTTGGGACTGCACCCAAAACACTCGTTCTCGTCCCACGGTGATAATAAAGGTACCCAGGAAGTTTTGTAAAGATCGGTTCATAAATACAGCCTCAAGCCTGAGCTGTAAAGAAGTTGTGTACAAAAAACTTATTGGACCTAATTTTGGAACAAAATGGCCATTGGCAGTCATCTTGAATTTTGGACCGCACCCAGAAACACTCGTTCTCGTCCCAAGGTGATAACAAAGGTACTCAAGAAGTTTCGTGAAGATCGGTTCATAAATACATACTCTAACCCGAGCCATATTGAGATGTGCACTTACTGTGTATAAGTAGCACTACTGAATAAATCAAAGTTCATCTAATTTGCATAATTTCTGCACGAAAAAAAACCTGCATTATATGTGATGTATTCCATGTTACTAAACATTCATACAAAAATTTATTCAAATCAGAACTTTCATACAGAAGTTCTGAGCAAAAAACTGATTGCACTAACTAAAGTACAAAATGGCTGCTGGTGACCATCTTGAATTTTGGGCCGCACTCAAAACCACTCGTTCTCTTCCCACGGTGATAACAAAGGTACTCAAGAAATTTTGTAAATATCGGTTCATAAATATGGCCTCTAGCCCGTTGTCATTGTCTTCTAGGCAGTACGGGCTTGAATACAAGTACATTTTCCACATTGACTGCTTAGTGTCACAGAATTAAACATGGAAATTACCACAAAAGTGACAATAAATCTTTAGCTCATAAAATTCATTCTAGAAACAACACATACTTGAAATTTTGTCTATAATTCCTTTGATATACATAACATGTTCCCTGACAATTTCAAGTAAATTGGACATCTGCTACCAGGTGAAATGACCCTTGTCACAAAGTGCATAAAAAACAATTTTGTTTTAATTTTGGTAAGACACTGTACCAACATTAATGCCTTAATCATTCCAGATGCTATTTATTCCTAAAGTTCCCATAAATGTGTTAAAAACAAAAAAAAAATCAGCTCTATACACTTTTATTTTCCTGACTTTTTATACCTCTAAATATTGTTCTGACAAATTTTGTAACCATGTTTGGGCCTCTATATCTAGATATTCAGCCATTCAATCCAGCATAAAACAAATTGCAGATTTGGAATCTACTAAAATGTTTGAATCAGTATTCCAAATTTCATATGTCTGGTGGTATGTGTGGCCAGGTTACTGAGCTCTAATGTTTACAAAAATGTCCACAACTGAAAAAATGCTTAATTTAAAGAGAACTAAAAATATTCTAAAGAGAAAAGTTTTAGGAGTAGGAAGCTAAAATTTTGGGCTATGTCATGTCAGAGTGTATTCTTCAAGACAAAAGATTATCAGCCAATTCTGAGATGGTGTGGTGGATGCCTATAGTTCAAATGACATGGAATGACCCTTGTGACTAATTGTGGGAGAAGGAGACACTCTCTCATAAATTGTCACAAGGTAAATACATGAACTTAATAATTTCACTTCAAAGATGAAGTTGTGTTACCTGCACTCCAGAATAACGCCCAAATATGAGCTTAAATTTCTGCACTATTTTAAAGTCTGAGAGCTGTATTCAGGCACGAGTTTATGGTCTTATAAAATGAAAGGAAATGTTTGTATACAAAGAAAATGTTTCAAAATGGAGATTTATATCCCCAAATAATTAATATCTTGTACAAATAATGCTGTGGGGAGTATTTTATATCTTTGAATCATGGTCTTGAAGACCATTTGAAGGTAATTTAATCCTTTAACTAGTACAGGCTGGAAGCCCAAATTTGGGCTTCATTCAGAAGTACAGATGCTGCAACGTAAAGGCTTCATTCTCAGCAGATATGCTTTATACTGTCTTTGAAGTAAAATTATTTAGTCTGTAAGGAGGCACTCTCCCATACATTTCAACAAGACAAGGCATGAACAAATTTTGATAACCCAAAATAAATCAGCACTCTATCAATTAAGTAATGTAATGACCATAATCAGTGAGTGCATGAGGCATAGCCAATAATTTTCAGTCAGGAGATTTTGGTCTGGATTGGAGTCTTATAAATCAATTCGCTCAAGTTTGTAATCATGTACATTCTTATGAGAATGAGATTTTATACTTGAACTCATGTTACAA
This sequence comes from Pictodentalium vernedei, assembly GCA_031216915.1. Lineage (NCBI taxonomy): Eukaryota > Metazoa > Mollusca > Scaphopoda > Dentaliida > Dentaliidae > Pictodentalium > Pictodentalium vernedei. Next base: position 167,569,275 of record CM062289.1, on the reverse strand, counting down.
GCACAGTTGGTCAGTCAAATGGATGTCTGGTCCTGATTCAGGCTGTTGGGTTCCCAGCATGGCCAATTTGAAGTACACAATGTACTAATTGAACAATATTTTGCAACGACTTCCATATTGCCTACCGACTTTTCAGCCAATAATATACATAAAATGAACATATGTGAACTGCAATTTTGTACAACAGTTCTACATAGGGAAGAATAAAATTGTTTTCATTTGATTTCTAATTTCAATTTGTTATCTCGGGAAAAATAGAAATCTATATATGTATTACTATGTTTGAAGGGGTTAATGGTTCAGAAGTTATTGTGATGTTGCACATAAAATTCACTTACACCTGCATTTCACCAATCTCCTGGATGAGAAATGAAAACCTGTTTCCAAACATCCAAAGCAATAAGCCCTGATTGGAGATGACCAAAACACATCCCATATCGTTTCCAAGATGATTAGAGATGATGAAACAAGACCTGGAAATGAGACGGGTGCGAGTGCAATTGCTCCCGTCAACACCTGTGTTTTCTATTTTACAGGAGATAAAACATGCACTCATTGAAAAATGTTGTGGAGCACTAATATACTGTGAGGGCATATAAATGTGTGTTGTTTTGAGAAAGTAGCACTTCGCAGCCAGTGGCAAGTTTCTGTCATAATTCAGCAATTCCACATACATTTAGCCTCTTGAACCTGATCGGCTGCTTTTCTGGCCAGGAACATGATACGTCATAACGTCATTAAATAGGATGGCTGTTCAGTAAATGTGTGGGGTAGAGCAATCAATATTTTCATTGTGCAGCCCTGGGTTGAAAATATTGATTCGTCTACCCCAAATAATGAATATGGACTCTTCTAATTGCTGCCATTGAACAGGCATGGAAGATACCACTAGAGTTCAAAGGTTTAAGGTTTCTGGTGTTTGGTGACAGTATTCCCTCAAAAATTCATATACTAACGTTTTACGGGTGCAATTTTCTCCCGTCTCTGAATTCACAGGAGCTTAAAACTACACCCATCAATTTTGTTCATTTCCACCACTGATGAAACACATTCCATGGCACTTCCAGGACTGAATTACCCCCAGGTGCCAAATCTGAATGCCACACTCAACTGGTTGAGTGCTAGAAACCACTACAATGGCTCTATTGAAAGTTTCTAAAAGCCACTTTAGTGGCTTTATAGTGTATGCATTAGCTTGTTCTTTAAACTATTTCTATAATATTGTTTTGTAACAATTTATTAGAGAGTGCTATCAGACACCCTCCAATAAATTGTAAAAAAAGATCATTTATGAACAAAATCTTGCAAAACTCAGGCTCTCCTTGTTGGTAGTGATAGAATCTCTGAAAAAAATACTTGTGTTACTAATCACCTTTGAAAAATAATTTAGCCCTCTACCCAGTAAAAAGAAATACCAAAATGCAAAGCCATGTAACAGATAACTTTTGCATTTATAGATAATGATCTATTTCTCAACAGTATACTGCATGTGGGAACAGAGTGGGGATGCGGTGGATCATTGATTGTAGCACTGGATTTTAAACCGAAAGATCCATGGCTAGATCTCTGCCAGAGGTAACTGTGTTGTGTCCTTGGGCAAGGCACATCATCCAAATTGCCCATGTGGAGCCACGGTGGGCTGTGTACTAAAGTGTGCTGCACATCGATGGTGCACTTGCCTTCAACCAATGCTAACCCTGCTCCTGTGGAGTTGGTATGTAGAGAGCCTGACAGTTGCACGCCATTGCTCCATGTACTCTGGCGTTCTCCACCCATAAAACTGAGACAAAGTGACCCTCACTGTCAAAAGTGTCATTAAACACCAATAAATAAATAAATAAATAAATAAACAAATAGGAACAGAACAGTGAGAGTGGATTACTGCTAAGACATGGTGTGTTATATTTCCCTTCCAACAGTAAGATACTATTTTTTAAAATTTTGATTTAACATAATGGCCATGCACTATTCACAAAAATCACCATTCATATTTTATTTTTCCAATTTTTGACTCCTAAATATAGCTTGTGACCCCTCAGAGGAATGAGCATGCTGATTCAAACGGGGGTCATAAACTATGCTTTTGAGGCAAAATATGAAACTTTTTATTGATTCAGTATTTTCTTTGGAAGTATCGTCTGCTGTTCATGCTAGGTAAAGGGTTGAGGACAACACAAGCACTAAAAAATTCATAGGAAGATTATGCCACCAGAACTTATAAAGCAAAAAGTTGATAAGTGCATCTCATGTGTTTTCCTTGGATATTTAGAATAGCCATCAGGTGAAAAGTCCACACCATCAGCTTTTAGTATGAATCTACACTCTCCATATTGTATTTTGTTTGATAGAAAAGTGCATTCTGTATTTAGTGTGGCCCATTTTCAATCTGGAAAGGCCCTGCATGGGAACCCTGGAAAGAGGAGCAGTGCTTGCTTTCTGTGGAAATTAAGTTCTATTTTACTGGCGAAATAGGACCTAACACCTGGAGTGGAGTCTTCTATAGTGGGCAGTATAGGTTTGAACAACTGGCTGAACCTGACATCATATTTGTGTAGTGGTAAAAACATAGCAATATAAACTGAAAGCAATCTAAAAATGAAAAACTCATTTCTTCCTGATGTCTGTCTACTGAAAGCCAGTTGGCTATTGTTGCTGCAAGTAACATTAAGGTCAAATAAATGAAGAGTAATACAAAATTACTTGGTGATATTTATTTATTTGTGTTTGAGGTCACTTATTTCTGCACAATGGCCAATCATGACCACAGCAGTTTTACAGCTGGAGGAAGCCAAAGTACCCAGAGAGAACCACTGAGCAACAGCAAGTAACTGTCAGCTCCCCAACATACTGACACCACACAAGCACGGTTAGCATTAGTTGAAGACAGGTGTACCACTTACATGCAGTACGCCTTAGTACACAATGCCATCATGCCCCCATGTGGGCAGTGGGGGTGAAGTGTCTTACCCAAGGACACAATGCAGTTGCCGCAGGTGGGATTCGGACCGAGGACCTCTCAGATTGCAGTCTGCACCTCTACCTACTGAGCTACCATGCAACCTTCTCACCCCAGCCCCCACCCCCCCCCCCCCCCCCCCCCCCCCCAATTACTTGGTGATAAACTTATTAAAAAGACTATTTGATTCATGGGAGATCTTTCTGTTAACTTCATAGCAATAGCTTTTTGTAACTAAAGTATCCTCATGCAGGGATATTTTTGAGCATCTTCAGTGGCGGAAAATAGATTGTTGCCCATCAGACATGTTAAGTTTCACGATTTTGGCGGGAGGCTCCCGATTTTCCATGCCATCTCCGGACTAACGATTGGGGTACAAATTCTCATGATTTTGAAACTCCGTGTTTTGTTTTGCAAACTTCAGTCTCCTATTTTCAGTTTACTATACTAACTACTGTAAATAAGCTGAGTGGAACTTGGAAGATAGAAAAAGTATTTCAAACAAATTGCCTTGATTTGCCTGTGCTGTACACAATTCAGATGTGTGAAAGAATAACTGAAAATTATTTTCTATGTAAAAAAAACGAACCTCTACAGTCAAAATTAGGATAGATATTGGTGAAAACATTGCACTGACTAACCAACAAAAGTGACTCGTATTTCACGACCCACTTCAATAAAAGTTAACAAAATCACAAGAAATATGATTTGCGTTGTGTTTTCGTTTATTGATTGGCTTTGAAGCGGGAATCATAAAAACGGGGCAGATTTGTGTGTTTCTTGAAGTGATCTCTAATTACCGAAATATGCACAACAATTGCATATTATCCCTCAAAACCATGGCAAAAGCAAATAAGGAAATGTTGATTTTTGTTAAAATGTAGCTTTTTTGTAAATTTTTGCATCCTGATAAAGCACCAAATCTTACAGACAGAACAAGGCAGATCTCACCAGTGATAGAGCCATGGTCTGAAATCCTGGGGGAGCATGCCAGTGAAGAGTGTGTATGTGTTTGGGGGGGATCTCAGAACTGAAGGCACTGTACTTGTACTGAGGGCAGGAAATAAAAGAATTCTTTTCAACCCCTCATTTTTTTGACTTGAATTTCAATTTATGGTGTGTTTATGGAGGGGGACGGGGTAGGATTGTATGGAATTTATGTTATGCCAATGGGGGATTGTTTGGAACATATTTTTATGCACATTCTTTCCAACCTGATTTTTATCAATCAGTTAGATGAAACTGTGCAGCATTGCCAATATTTTTTTTATTTATTTTTTGAGCATGAATTTTATAAAAGTATTGGATGGACTGGGGTGGGGGGAATTACAGTTTTTGTCTTATATGGAAAAACAAGCTTTGGCGCATAAAAATCTCACTGTTTTGAGTTTTTGAAACTTAACATGTTTGTTGGCCATGGCCAGTCTTATCCACATGAATTGCCAAGTATCTTTTTGTTGGCTGTATGGACATCTGGATTTCATGGTTTTATTGCCATATCTTGCTGCTCGGGGCAGCCACCAACCTCACTGACTGCCACTGGTCATTATATACATTGCCAAGTCCATCCAATCAGGTACTATAATAAACTAATCATTGGTGATATAGAATAGTGACCCAACAGTTAACCCCTTGCACTTTGGTAGTACAACAGAATTTTCTCCCATAACTCTGTTTTTCTCTTGTTTAACGATGAACTTAACCAATTATATCTTGTTTGGCAGAGCTCACCGAGCTCCGTCAAACAAGGTATATTTGGTTGAATATCAGACTGCATTATGGGAAATATTTGCAGCTGAAAACTTTGCCATTTTGACATCAGCGTGGAGAGGTTAGGCATGAAAATGAAACAATTTAAAGTAATTTATATATTTTTTATACTTACCAATGGCCCAGACTAGCTGGTGCTAACTCAAAAATATCTAGGGCCAAACACAAATTTTGCCCCCCAATCCCCAAAATTTGCATGCAAAACCGAAAATTAGAAGTCCTATCTGGCCCTGCATACATTTACTCTCCTCGCATGCGCAGACGCCAGGAAGTCACCAAAACTGGCGCCAAGATTATTCTTTGTAAAAAAGATTATAATATAAAAATTCAGCGAGGAGGTATGAGTGCCCAGTACTGCCCACTCATGGGAGGGCCATTCCCATCTGGGCCACTGGTAAATATAAAAAATATATAAATTACTTTAAATTTTTTCATATTTTTATACTGTATACCAATGGTCCAGACTAGCTGAATCATAAAAAGGAGGGGGGCCAAGAACTTCCGAAATAGTAGATCAACATAGATCAAATCCTTCAATCCATGATGAAGAAGATTAGAATAATTAGAATTTACATGTATGTCTCTTTTATACCATAATAGAAGAGACATATCCTAATATGGATCCCAATTATGTAAATCCTAAATCTGAGCTTGAAACCATGCAAATTAGGATGTAACGAGTTCACAATTTTTAAGGCTAGTCTGGACTAAGCCCTAAAAATTAGGATGGCATATTTGAGAATGAGAGAAAATTGCCCATAAACCTACGCCATACAATAATACAACAGCTGATCGCCGAATTTAGTACGGACAAAACAGCTTCCTTCATAGTTACATACCCAATAACCCAAAGAAGTGAAGAAAATGCCCCCCCCCCCTCCTTTTTTTGAACATATCTTCAAAAGAAAGAGGGGAGAGCTGTGGAATCAATAAGCGGTACCAGGAAACAATATAAATAAATATCGATCTGGCACTCAGGAATTAATTCATGAATAATAAATGGCGCTTAATGCCACTTCACAAGCCATGGCTGTAGCGACAATTTTGGTAAGTAACATTATCCGCTATAAAATATGCACTGCAGACGGAGTATAAAGGTACGACGAAATCAGTGAAATAATAATATAAGATACACATATTAAAGCGAGATACGATGAACAATCTCTGAAGAGAAAACACGCTTCAAAGATCATTCACAGGCGGCCTCTGTACAATTAAATTCGGTAAGAACACTCTCCAACGTGTACTATTTGGTTGGTACAAGGTCACAGTGGTCTCTCAAGACAGGTGGCCTCTCAAGACAGGTGGTCTCCCATAGCAGGTCCATTATAGAGTAAAACCAATCGGTGCCTGGCAGATGTGGTCTCTCAAGACAGGTGGTCTCTCAAGACAGGTTTTACTGTAGTCAATCCCTAAAGTAATATATAGGAGGGATACCTATACCTTCGCTATGAGTCCTTATAGATGATCTGAGCCCAGGACAACCTCTCCTACTCTTTCTACTGGTGTTAGTCAATTAGACCCCAACTTAAAGAGCTGAGTATTGATGCTTTCTTGTAGCTTAATCCTACATTAATGAAAGCTTACCATCAAAGACTTAGTGTCTGGAAAACTAAAGTAACCTGTAGCAAGTGTGCCACCTAGTCAAATGTTAAAGATGACGATGCAAGGCTTCGTCACATCAGAATAGCTCCCACTTAACATCTGTTAAGACAGAGATATATATGATAAATAGGCCTGGAAAATTTTTTTAAAAGGTAGAAACGTCCACAAAATTCCTTTCCATATACATGCAGACGTTATGTCACAGTACTTAAAACTGAAGTACAAAAGACAGTGAGTCTAAATTCGCTCTGAATAAGAAATTATCTTCTCAATTGTGTCCGAGCAAACAGCGAAATGATGAAGGTAAGGCTACAACTAAGATCTTAGCCTGCTCATTCAACGCAGAGAAACTCTCAACTCATCGTCCTCGGTCGTTTTTTGAATTATGTGATCAAAAAATGGTTAAAAATAGAGAAGATGATGATAAGAAACCGTATTACTTCTTCCCACAGGAAGTTAAATATGGCGTCGTCTACATAATCGAAGACCTGTGACACCTGTGTGGACTTAAACGGAAAGAGATCTTATTATCCTGCTCTTTGTCCGGATAAAGTCAGCGTCCAACAACGCTAGCGGTTTCTCACAATTACTCGCAGCATTGTGATTCACTGGAACAAGTTCAAGGAAACTATAATGTATAGTATCCATATCATCCATGAGTTGTTCCGAAAGGGAAGGTTTTTCTCATCCATATCCCTTTCATCATTCGTCTAAATCAGTTTTAGAATCACGGTCACCGGCATCTGAACAGGCAGATGACTGGACCGATCAAGCACCATCCGACAGCTCAAGTTTTGAGATTGACGTTGAGTGCTTCTGCCTTAGCAGGAATACTGCGATGAGCTGTGCAATCTGCGACAGCAAGTCTGTTACGGAGGCCTGAGGAGCAGCGGTCATTTTTTGCTTATCCGCCGGCTGCTCCTGGGACAGTGTGTCTGAGATGGCTCGTTTCCTTGGCTACTAGATGGTGTGACTTCCTCGACAAAGAGTGGACCTACTGACGATGCAGACTAGATATCCTAAGTCACGTAGCCAAGGTGCGGTCGAGAGTGCTTAGTAGACGCTGAAGAAGCCGAATTAAATGGAGCATTCCGGACAAAAGGCATGTACGTAAGCTCCGAATGACGCAAGTTCCTACCAACAGCATCTGGCCCCAGATGTTGTAAAAAGAGAGAGGGGACTCCCTCTTGCTCGCGGTCCAGGGAGACCTAGCCGAGCGTACCTTGGAACTTGCGGGCTTCCTCCTTTCCATCGTCGCAGGGTGAGCATGATTGGATTTTATAGTGCTCGCTACACACTTGTTCTCTCCTCGACCGCTGCGGACATATCCGACATCATGACACCCATATTCTGAGTGAAAGAAGCACTGGTTGAGCTAGCTGGAGACAAGGTCATAAACCCTATATTCTAAGGTCTAGGCCCTTGTCTTATATCATTGAGCACTTTTGCCGCTAGCTCTGACTTACTATGTAAATGCGACACACCCAGTGTCACAGCCCTCATATTCAAGAGTAACCATTTCACCGGTGACAGGGAACTGAAACCACTCATCGCGGTTTATAGCCCTGTGCAATATAAAGAGCACTTTAGCCTTATGTAGAGGAAGCCGTAAGACTAGCATGCTAGACCCCGGCTGCCTATTTAGTATTAGACGGGACGTCCCAGACAAGAGGCATGGACGTAAACTCCGCCTGATGCAAGTTTTTACCAACAATATCTGGCCCCAGATGATGCTGTAAGAGAGAGAGACCTGTCTCTTGCTCGCGGTCATGGCAGACCTGTACGAGCATACCTAAGAACTTGCCGGCTTCCTCCTTCCGTTGTCGCTGGATGAGCATAATTGTATATTATAGTGCTAGCTCCAACCTTGTTCTCTCCTTGACCGCTACAGACTTATCTGGCGTCATGACACCCATATTCTGAGTGAAAGAAGCACCAGCTGAGCTAGCTGGCGACAAGGACGAAAATCACATGATCTGTGATCTGGGGCCCTGTCTTATATCATTGAGCACTTTGCCTCTAATTGTACATTGTAGTCCAACTGCGTCAGTTCTCAGAGGCCTGAGTAACTGATTCACTGGTCGAGGTAGCTGGAGACAGGGAACTAAACCATATGCCATGGTTTTAGCCCTGTCTAAATGCAACAACGGACTTTTTGTGCGGTCATGTGTGCTTATCGAACATAGAGGAAGCTGTAAGACTAGCCAACCCCGGCAGCCTATTAGGAGCGTCCCGGACAGGAAGGCATGGACGTAAGCTCCAACTGACACAAGTTCCTACCAACAACCTCTGACCCCAGATGTTGCTATAAGAGAGAGGGGCCTCTCTCTTGCTCACGATCATACCTCAGAACTTGTCTGCTTCCTCCTTTCCGTTGTCGCAGGGTGAGCATGTTCGTATTTTTATAGTGCTCGCTACACCCTTATTTCTCTTCTTGACCGCTATGGACATCATACCCGGCGTCACACCACCCATATTCTGCGTGATAGATCTGCCGGTTGAGCTAGCTGGAGACAAGGACGTAAACCCTATATTCTAAGGCCTAGGCCCTTGTCTTATATCATTGAGCACTTTTCCGCTAGCTCTAATAGTATAATGCAATGGCAGAAGCACACTCTCTGATGGCGTCATGAACCACACCATGTTCTTGTTCCTCTGTAAATAGAAACTAACAAACTATAGTGACATTTTGGCGAGAAGACCAGCAGTGTCCCCTCGCCACGAGAGGACCGCGAGAGTCCATTCTTCTAACAACAAACCATGACACCAGTCAGCAACATTGTCAAAATCTGACATATGGTACAAGAATTATTGGTAGTACATCGACTATAAACAAGACAATGACCATGTAAATAGAGAAAAGGTTTCCTCTTATTTGCCCTGCTATTAGAGAAATATTATTACCTAACATCTAATATAGGTCAATTGTACCACCACCAAATCTACATAAATATAAGATAACATTAAAATAATCGATGAAATAAATACATCCAAAAGAAAAATTTCTTCAAAAAATTTTTAAAAATTTTGAAAACATTTTTCTTATATAAAAGCCCAAGTTCCCAAAAGGAACGATGAGCCCAAAAGAGCCTAAGTGTGGACAAAATTATAATAGTATGTAATAAAATTAACTGCCACACTACCGGAATATTTTATGTTACTTACAACCGTAGTTTCTCTAAGTAATAGGAAACTACCTGGAGCATAATCAATGTAAACAACTTCAAACATAAACCGGAAACAAGACCCCAGGCAACATAGCCCGAAGTCAGTAACAGAAATAAACTATCCGATGTAAAGCAAGATCTTCATCAGAAGAAAAAACGATACATCTGATGCATGACCAAAATGCCCAAATACCCCAAGGGTGAGGACGTAACCATGCGGATATACAGAATAATCTTCTGTATAATGCGTTAAACTCCCAAGAAATTTTATAAAAAATTTCAATAAAACAAGCCAAAAAGCTTAGGAGCTTAACTGGGGGGATCAAGGGAAGGAATACTAAAGGAAACAGTGGACAGATCGTTATCAATCAGTGACGTCAGGCCAATGTCTCGAAATTAGGGAACACAAACTAATTTTTATAAATATTATAAAATTACAGCCCTGAACGTTTCAAACCACCGTTTCTTCCTTCCTTCATCCAGTTGTGTCCTTGGATCCACCAAAATAACCATTGATTTGTGTCTGGCATCATTAAAACTGAGATTTAAAAGCACAGGTGTCAGTTGATGTTATCTGACTAAAGGGCCAAACAAAGAATGATGTTGGCGCCAGTTTCGGTGACTTCCTGGCATTTGCGCATGTGCAGAGAGTAAATGTATGGAGGGCCAGATAGGACTTCTAATTTTCGGTTTTGCATGCAAATTTTGGGGATTGGGGGGCAAAATTTGTGTTTGGCCCTAGATATTTTTGAGTTAGCACCAGCTAGTCTGGGCCATTGGTAGACAGTATAAAACTAGAGTCGATCCATCGCCAGGGGGTGCGATACCCCACCAGGTGGTGTGTTACCCCCGCACCGATACCTGAGGGTGAGCAAGGTCAACAATGTGACATCTTGGTGTTCAGAAAACAATGGGTGTCACCTAAAGGTGACACAAACAAATACCCCCGCCTTTCAGCTGGTAACGTTTGTGAAAATTTTCCAAGTCGATCAAGGCCATAATTTTGAGCAAATAAAGTTTTGCAACAAACTTTATAGATGTTGCATATCTTCAATGTGTTTGTAATCATATCCTAAAGTTTCAGTTCACTGCATTCAAAACTGTAAGAGGTGTTGATTACAGCATGAAGGTACTCTCTATTGAAAATAGCACTCAAAATATTCTAAGTCGAGAAAGGGAAATAACTGTGGAAAAATAAAATTTTCGTGAAACTTTATATATGTTGCACATCTTCATTGTGTGTATGATCATATCCTTAAGTTTCAGCTATCCGCATTTAAAACTGTAAGAGGAGTTGATTACAGGATAAAGGTACCCTCTATTGAAAAGAGCACTAAAAATGTTGTAAGTCAAGAAAGGGAAAAAACTGTGGAGAAACAAATTTTCGCAAGACTTTATACATGTTGCACATCTTCATTATGTGTATGATCATATTCTGAAGTTTCAACTATGTGAAATGAAAATGAAAAGTGGGGGAGGAGTTGATTACAGCATGAATTGTGTGTATGATCATATTCTGAAGTTTTAACTACGTGAATTGAAAAGTGGGGGAGGAGTTGATTACAGCATGACGGTACCCTCCATTAAACAATATTAAACAATTTCGCTATGGAAGGACTGACGAGGAATCCAATATACACCCGCTAGGTGGGGGTATAAATATGCCCTGTGCAAACCCTGGGAAGTGAGGCAGTTACAAGTTCTGCTTTACTGGTAAAATAGGATCTGGAACCAATACCTGGGGTGAAAGCCCTCTAAAGTGGACAGCGCAGGTATAAACATTTGGCTAAACTTGACATGATACCTATATTGTGGCCATGATATAGCCAATGATGCTGAAAGCAACTTTAAACACAAATAAATAAATAAATAAATAAATAAATAAATAAAAATGCTTATTAAAAACCTCCTGTTTAATACATGTAGTTTGGCTGTTGAAAGTGTCATTTAACTACAGCAGACATAGTCACAACATGTCAAGAGTTTTACAGCTGGAGGAAGCCAGAGTACCTGAAAAGAACCACTGAGCAGCAGTAAGTAACTGTCAGACTCCCACGCTTACTACTTCTGCACAAGCTGTATTAATAGGGATTGAAAACAAGTGCACCATCATTGTGCAGTATGCCTCAGTACATTCTGGTCAATTTGAATGGTGATTCTCAAGAAGATTTCAAAGAATATTCTTCTTTTGCACCAAGTATTAACCCAGAGACTTTATCTTTATTTGAACTAACTTGAAATCCTGTTGAAAAGATGAAGGTGGGGATATTCAAAGCAACGATACTTCATATTTTTGAACATGGTATGAATAACATCAGCAAATTTTAAACACATGAACCACTGGTTGCAACCTGGTGTCAGTGGCAGTCCAAGAGCTGAAAATGTATCCTTCTTGTGTATTGTTCTGGCACAAACATTTCCCTGAAATTGATTTGATTTTCCTGAAAATCACCCTCATGTTCCCTGAAAAATTTTTTCTTAGCTTTACATGTCAGCACATGACAAGAAATTAGGGCTGAAACGGCTGGCTCATTTTCACAACCGGTTAACCGAGAGCTATAACTGGTTAATGTCTGGTTATCCGTAGCCATTATTTCACCGAATCTAGGATCAAAACTATAGGAATTGGAAAGCAGCATTCTCCGAAACTATGCTGTAGTGTGTATACAAACGAACATTGTCGAGATATCGACAACGTTTGTTTGTATACATACTATGGAATAGTTTTTGTGGTTACTCAGTACTCACTGAAATTGCCAATCTTTAAAGCAGTCTTGAAGCCAAAGTCGATTATTTCTCAATATATACAGCACTGCTTCGTAGTATAATCTATCCCAAATGAGAAGCAGCAAGTTTAAGTTTTAACCCGGGAATGACGATCTCTATCTATATTTCAGATCAGCGGATGACATTTTTTTCAAATCGGTTAGATAGGTAACCGGTTTCAAACTGGTTGTTTGGTTAACAATTTCAGTACTACAAGAAATTCCCATTTCTCTGGCAATTTTTCCTGCATTTTCTTTTTACTAGAGGGGAGGCTTTTTTTACCCCATTAATTAGTTTGAAATATCTTAAAAACTTTAAATGTTTACTCTCGTGGGAATCATTAGTCATTTAATAACAGTTGTTTTTACACGTCAAAGTTTCCATCATGTTATTATACATCAAAATTTGAAAAGAATTGGGTTTAGCCAGTGTAGATTTTTAAAAACAAGTGACAAAAAGGTGTTTTTCCAGAATTTTAATGATGAGGGAGGTGTCTGTAAAACAATATTTTTTTTAATAGCCTCAGTTAAAAATTCTTTTATGCCCTTCCCAATGAACCATGTGGATTAACTTTTATGAAAAATAATGTTCATGAAATATTTAGTGAAGAAAAAAATGAAAAGAATATTGAGACTAAAAATCACAATTGTGGCTGTCTGCTTATTTTCCTACAACTACAGTAGGTCAAGAATATATTACCACTAAAACACCCATAGAGTTAATTTCCACTCATACAATTTCTCTGAAATTTTTACCTTTTTGGATAGGAAAAAACAATACATTCCCTGTGGGGACCCTAAGAACTGAAGCAGTGCTTGTTTACTGTGGTAACCAAGTTCTATTTTACTGGTAAAATAGGAGCTGGCAACCGATGCCTGGAGCAGAAGCCCTCTAAATGGGCAACATGGGTATAAAAGATGTACTAAACTTGACTTTATCTCCAAAAAGCTTTTTCCAATGGAGGGTCATAAGCCATGCTTTTGAAGCCAAAAAATTATACTATTTAGTTACTCGAGAAAACCTGTTTCTCTAGAGTCTTCTGCTAGTCATATAAGGTAAAGAGTTAAACTTCGCTTGTGTTTCTTAGGATTTTTCAATGATTATAAGTAACTACAATTGCTGGGGTGGGAAGTCCACTCCATGTGTGTTTTAGTGTGAATATCCCCTCAATATCAAGTACAAAGCAATCAGTCTATATAATCTAACATATTACAAAGGGTGTGAGTTCACTTTTAGAATCTTCCTGAGCATATGTGGAATATTGCCTGTGTCTCCGCACACACATAACAATTTTTTTTTAGAAACAAGAATGCTTTCAAACAATGTCATTCATATTTCAGTGGTATGCAAATACTCATAAAGTCCGAGGCACATAATACTTCGTCTCCAAAAACTTCTTCTGCTTCCTTGAGAATGGTAAAAACAGACGCTTCATTTTTCTGAAAAAAATAATAATAAAACAATAAAACTTGAAATGCATCTGTGGAGCCACAAGATACCACTGGTGGTAGCTTTGACATGTACATATTATTTTTATTATAATGCTCCAAATTTCAATTGCTAAATTTTTTATTTTTTTTTTTTTATTACGGTTTAACGACACATTAACAGCAAGGGTCACATCATGTCGGTGACAGTTTTACGGGTGGAGGAAGCCGGAGTAGCCGGAGAGAACCACCGAGCAACGACGAGCAGCTGTCAGCTCTCCAACGTCGTAACTCTGAACTCTGCACTGCGGCGCAGGCAGGGTTAGATTGGTTGAAGACATGCGCACCATCGACATGCAGTACGCCTTAGTACACAGCGTCATCATGCCCCCATGTGGGCAGTCGGAGTTAAGTGCCTTGCCCAAGGACACAATGCGGGAGCACGAATCAGTCGCTGAAATGGACACCCATCCAACTACTAACCGCGCTCGACATTGCTTAACTTCGGTGATCTGACGAGAACCAGTTACCGCGACGCCACCGTGCTCTCAATTGATCAATCAATTAGGGTGATAAATTTTCCCTTTAGGTTTAACACTGAAAGAATTATTCCTCTAGTACAGACAGACTTGTTGATCTCCACCGCATTTCGTGTAGCATAATCAACAGTTCAATTGTTGTTTTCTTTAAACCTTTTTGAAAGTATTACACAATGCCAGTAAAAAACACTATATGTTCATTTAATAAACTATTTTTGCAAGTTTAGCTGAAGTATGTAGGGGAATTATTTTTAGACAGAAATACATCACTGTCCCTAGTTTATTTTTGGCAATTTTGCTTGTCGATCAAATTGGACTTTGTGCTCCTCACTTCTTGCTGTGCTTTGCTGCGAGTAACAGCTTCATTTGGCCGCAACTGCCCTGTAAAAAATTTATGGGATTAACAAAATAAACGTATAGTGTTTAAATTTATTCTACTCGTAGAATTAAGACTGAAACCGACTCGCCAGAGGCAAGTCGGTTTCATTCTTAATCTTACTCATAGAATCAATTTTTTATTTGAAAATATGATAAATTTAAAGTAATTTGTATATTTTTCATTATACTTACCAATGGCCCAGACCAGCTGGTGGAAACTCAAAGCTATCAAGGGCCAAACACAAATTTTGACCCCCCCCCCCAAATTTGCTTGCAAAACCAAAAATTAAAAGTCCTATCTGGCCCTCCATACTTTTACTCTCCGCACATGCGCAGCCGTCAGAAAGTGAAGTGACCAGAATTGGCGCTAACATCACTCTTTGTAGAATAGCGCTACATAATAAATCATGGGAGGGCCATACCCGTCTGGGCCATTGGTAAGTATAAAAAATATACAAATTACTTTAAATTTATCATATTTTTATACTATAAACCAATGGCCCAGACTAGCTGAATCGTAAAAAAGATGGAGGGCCTAGGGCTTTAGAATTAGCAGACCAACATAGTTCCCAAACCTGCAATCCAAGGTGAAAGGAAATTAAATTTAAAAGGAATTACATGTATGTCTCTCTATACAATAATAGAGAAGACATAACATAAATAAAGAGTGAAATTCAAGTAATTCCGTATTCTTAGCATGAATGACTATGCTAACTGGATGTAACAAGTTCCCAATTTTAAGGCTAGTCCGGACTAAGCCCTAAAAATTAGGATGGCATATTTGAGAGTGAGAAGTTAACCCCCATAAACATACGCCATATACAATAATAAACTAGAAACTGTTTTAGCACACTAAAACATATGTCTCCCCTTCCTTTCTATTTAATGCACTGCAAATTATATATACATGAATAATACTGACAATCAATGCCAAATATCTAAGGTCTAGGTCAAAAGACAAAAAAGTTCTGGTCCAGACGAAGTTTCCCTTAAAAAAGCACATAAATCTGACCTTCAGGTCAAAGTCACATGAAGGTCATTATGGTACGTGACACACCGGCTCATGGTGATACATCCACATGCCAAATATCTAAGGTCTAGGTCAAAAGACAAAAAAGTTATGCCCCGGACAAAGTTTCCCTTAAAAAGCACATAAATCTGACCTTCAGGTCAAAGGTCAAGGTCACATGAAGGTCACTATGGTACGCGACACACCGACTCATAGTGATACATCCACATGCCAAATATCTAAGGTCTAGGTAAAAAAAAAAACCCAAAAGTTGTGCCCTGGACAAAGTTTGTATGAGAAGAAGAATATGCACGAAAACAATATGTCTCCCTTCTGGGAAGGGGAGACATAACAAGCTGTATCCAGGATAAATCTACAGACAAAACAGCTTCACTCATTGTTACACTTATCAAGCTGGAGGAGATTTAAAAAATCCCCCTCCCCCTCCTTTTTGAAGGAATCTTCTTAAAAAACAGCGAGAGCGCTCTGGAATCAGTAAAAGCGGTACCAAATAACAGTATATATTCGCCGAACAGGCACCCAGATATTAATTATTATTAATAAATTGGTGCTCAATGCCACTTCAGAAGCTAAGGCTATCGCGATGATCCCGGTAATTAATAGCGCATGCTTGTAACGTATTCTGGAGTCGTCATACGTAGATAGATCGAAAACCAGTGATATAAAATGTACAACATACACTTGTCCAATAGAATCACAATGGACGATCTCTGGAGAGTAAATACACTTACGAGGCGACCCCATTCAGGTGTACAATAAATTCCAATAAATAACACTTCCAGACACATGCGAATATACGAGAATGCATAGAAAAGTTATATTCGATTTGTGTACCGAAACTTATAGAAACCTGGATTTAGAAATGGAACGAGCTATGATTAACAGACTAAATGGACCGCCCCCAAAATAATTCATTGTTTCTAAGGTCCATAACATACAATAATGCGTCTGCCTAATAATAATGATAATAATAACACTTTGGCCGGCCAATGATTTGTCGCGGTTCTTGGATGAGAAGGCCTTGGTTACCCCTGTACTCCCAACTCCCTCACTATTCCCACGCTTCTTCTCTCCTCCCAACACTCGGATACAAACTGCTTGATGACATCCCTTGCCCTATTCTTCCCAATCTCTCTGATTAGCATATTAACCCTCTCCTTTGAGTCTCCCACTAACCACACGTCCTTCAATTTCCTATCCCACTTCCCCATTATACTCCCAGTGAATCTTATTCTGTAAGCCTGGTATTTTGAGAATTCTAGAAGAAAGTGTTCCAGGGTCTCCACCAGACCTGTTAACCTCTGAAGGTGACTGTCAGTGAGATTTTGATGAGCTCTCAGTGAGATTTGGATGCTTGTCAGTAAGATTTTTGCGGACGGCCAATACATCGATAATTTCCTTGTTATGCCTCCCACAGTTCCACCCGGGCACCCCCCCCCCCCCACCAACCCAAATGCATTATATATTTCATTTTAATAATTTATTTTAACACTTTTAATGGTATTTGTCAGGAAAAGCATACAAATATGGATATCACTGGTCCAAGACCCCTCCCCCCCCCCCCCCCCCCCAGCACACACAAAATTTTATGTGAGTGGATGCCTATCTAGCCTTTGCTTGTACCCCCCCCCCCCACCTCCCCCCCCTCCCCCCCACCCCCTTCCCACTCAGTCCGGCCATTTTTCCTTGCTCATGCAAGCCCATCCCGGTGCTTCAAAACATGGAGGCTGAAACATCTTGGGCCGAAACGCCCCAGGACCAAAACGTTCAAGAACCAACACAAGCATTCCTTCTTAGTTCATGCCATTTATTCATATAAATTCTTTGTTCAGTCTGTACATTTTTAGTGAGAAAATATTCATTCTTATTATCTTTTGACAGGTTTTATTGTACAATAAAAATTAATCAATGCTAACAATACATATCGTTTTGCATAAAAAAAAAAACACCTGTTGTTGCCGGTACAATGAAGTTGAGTGTGATTGTGGTAATTTCGTTTTCATTTTTTATTAAAAAAAAATATTTGAGCCGTGTTTTGTATCACTCACATTAGAGAAGGTGCCCTCAGTATTCATAACTCCCATTGTGGAAAAAAAAAAACAAACAAAAAAATAATCCTGTTGGTTCAAAATGAAGACAAAATACTCTGCTGGAGCCTGGATATGATTATTCTGAATCTGTTTGTATATAAGTAAGGGGAGGTAACTTAATTCTTGTGATATCTCACAACAGATTTTTTCAGTTTTCAACAAACTTTCAATTATATTTTTTTTACACAAAACGGATAAATTTGGTATGAACCATAACAATAGTATATATAAAAGGTCAGCTGAAGTTAATTACTTGAGAGATTATGTTTTTATTTAATTTATATTTTGAGTTCATATAATTTTGATTTCACGTAACCGCGACAGTATGAGAATATATTTGGCATACAATGCAACTTGTTTAATTTTCAATATAGAACAGGACAACTATTTTTGAAAAGTGTCAAATTGGGAGAAAATAGGATGTGACCGTGAGAGCGTAAGTTGGTGCCTCAAACCGGGAGACTCATGATGAAACCGGGAGAGTTAACAGGTCTGGTCTCCACCATGCCCAAATTACAAATCTGGCACTCGTTTTTCCCAATTTTTCCCCTCAGCTCCAGGGACCGCGACCTGAGCTTGAACAACAGTGACCCCCAAAGGTGCCATCAAGGTACTCTTCAAAACAAGGCTTCTCTTTGTCACGCAGGCCACCCAAAGACCTTTTTGATTTGACCCCCTCTCGCCAATTACGGCTACAGTCCTCCATGACCCTTTCTCTGAGGATTTTTTTACCCTGGTTTGCCCCACTGTCTAGGTCCGAGATCTCCAAAGAGTAGTTCTCTACTAGCTCCCTCACTTTGACCATCCACCCCGTCTTGATATTGGAGTTGAAAATTCTCAGGAACATTACTTTACACCATCGGCTGTCAGGGAGATTTACCAAATAATTAAGATAACCGAGTTTCAATAGGTCTATCCTGTCCTTGATCCTCATCCACCCAAGCTCACCCCTGATTGCTTCTAGCACTGTGGCATTACTCGACCCCGTTATCCATCGGCCTGCATCGTTCTGCATGGTTTCCAAGCTCTTTACGGCCGTCTGGTTTAGGGGTACCACTTCCGTACCGTATGTTATACTAATACACTTATTATGCACGTGAGCATAGAAATCCCACATGTAATCATCTGAATACCAGTTAACTGACTTGATAGCCATACAGGAACACAAAGGATAGCAATTTATTGATGATGAATCATATGCTCGTATATGACATATAAACAAACAACCACTGGAAACAAACCAACTAAAAAGTGGATGTGGCCAAGAGGTCGCCATAGAAAATGACCCAGCCACCAATTGAGAAGTCATGAAATGCATGTAAATGTATATACTTAAATGCATACAAGGCTTACGGGAAGAAAACTATGTCGTTCTTGAGTTAGTCATCAAATAGTATAGGAACCGCAAGGTTCCCTCACGTCTGACCGACTCCATAATGCCACTAAGGGTGGAGAAGGACGTGATGAACAAATACACCGTATTTACATAATAACTCACTCCAAACCATACCGGTTTGAAGAGAATAACCTCCTCTAACAAACAGTATCATGTCCGATAGGACAACGAACTCAGCCTAGCTGAAGCAGCTAAAGGTCTTCCTGTACGTGAAGACCATTAAAAGCTGATAACTGAGGCCCTAGAAGCTCACTAAGGAAACGCTAGCCATAGTGTCCCGTAGAGAAACTAATGGCTTCTTCTACATGCACAATTGCCCGGCCTGACCCAGCACTGTCCGACAGCTCACAAACTGGAGTCTGCGCTTGCATTTGCTGGGATGCTGCTAATAGCTGCACAAACTGCAACAGCAAGTCCGTTCCCGAGGCTTGAGGAGCAGCGGTCTTCTGTTTTTTCAGCACTTGCTGCTCCTGGGACTAAGATCCGGAGATCTATTCGTCGAGCGTCCCATTGATCGATGCCTCAGATCGCCCGACTTCACAGGCGAAGAATGGCTCCATCTTCGCGCAGCTGACTGGATATCTGAAGTCGGGTAGCTAGCCTGCGGTCGTGTGTGCTTTAATAACATGGAGGAAGCAGTGACTGAAGCCGACCCCGGCTGCAGACTGGACGGAGCATCCCGAGTGGCGGGTGGACGTATGCTCCGGCTCGTGCAAGTTTCTCATAACAATATTTGGCCCCAAATGTTGTTAGGTTAGAGAGGGGCCTTTCCTGCTCGTGGTCTATTAGACAGCTGACTGGATATCTGAAGTCTGGGAACTAGCCTGCGGTCGTGTGTGCTTTAATAAAGTAGCGGAGGAAGCCATGACTGAAGCCGACCCCGGCTGCAGACTAGACGGAGCATCCCGAGCGGCGGGTGGACGTATGCTCCGGTTCGTGCAAGTTTCTCACAACAACATTTGGCCCCAAATGTTGTTGGGTTAGAGAGGGACCTCTCCTGCTCGCAGTCTCATCGGACCTCACCGAGCCTCCCAACAAGAAAACTTGCTTTTGGCTTAAACGACCTAACACCTATAGGGTGAGGACGTAACCATGGGAATAAACAGAATAAATATTCTGTAATACATGTTAAACTCCCAAGAAATTTAATAAAAAATTTCAATAAAAAATAGCCAAAAAGCTTAAGAGTTTAACACGAAGGGTTCATGGCAGGATAGGGAAGGAATACTTAACAAACAGTGGATTAATCATTAGCAAAAATTATGACATCAGGCATATGTCCCGAAATTGGGAAACATGAAATAATTTTATAATTATTATAAAGTTACAGCCCTGTAATATAAAACCACCATTGTACACTTCCATCATCCAATAACAGCCTTGGATCCACCAATTCTTGCACTGATTTGTGTCTGGCATCTTCAAACTAGAGGCTCTACAGAGCCTGTAATCGCTCACCTGGAAATACATATAAAAGTGTGATTTCTCATAGGCTTTCCATGGTAACTATGAGCTGCAATTGTGGCCATGTTTGAAACATTACATCAAAATTACATGAAAATCATTGGTAGAAGGTGTCCCAGTCTTCAATCACATTAAGTTTCAAAACATTTGAATCCATCAAACAGAATCATAGAATGTCTCTGGTGGCCATATTTTCCAGCCAATGGGAACAAAACGAGGATCGTTTGTAGAGGGCCTCCTATAGACCATTCTTGGTTTTTTCTATAGTAACTATAAACCGCAATTGTGGCCATGTTTGCAAAACGATCAACATTAAAATGAGGGATGTTGGTGGAGGGTGTCCCAGTTATCAACCATGCAAAGTTTCAAAACATTTGGCCCTGTGGTTTCAGAGGGGAAGAGTTTTCAAAATTGACCAATCAGAATCAAAGAATGCTTCTGGCGGCCACGTTTTTTCACCCAACAGGAATAAAATGAGTAACAGTTGTAGAGAACCTCTCATAGACAATGCCTGCCAAGTCTGATTCACATTGGCTCAGTAATTTCAGTGAAGATGATGAAAATGTGATTTCCTATAGGGTTTCTATAGTAACTATAAGCCACAATTGCAACCCGATGAAGATTAAAATAAGGATCATTGGTAGAGGGGGTTACAGTCATCAGTCACATTAAGTTTTTTCAAACCATTTGGCCTTATAGTTTCAAAGAAGATTTTCTTGAAAATGCACACATTTATGAATTCTGTTTCAACAAACAAAGTCAGTAAAAAAGGGTTAAAATATTTTGAAAATTACAATTTTTACAGACAGTATTCTCTTTCAAAATAGCTTTTGGATAGGTAAAGGTTACAGGAATCTTAAAAGATATACAATAATAATTACTGTCATCTGAGCTGACATGATTGCAAGATAATAAACAAAACTTCCCTAGATTTTCTAAACAATCTGTCAACATGTATCAAACATAATTTGATTACAGCTGAAGATGTCAACCTACAGTTGCACTTGTTTTACAGTACAAGTCAAGATAAGTTGTGTAGGATAATCCTATAAACTATGTATCTTTTCTCTTCCTACACTGATAAGACCAGAAGCTGACATCATTTTATGAAAAGCTCTCACTGATAGCTTTTCCAGAAAATGTCAGATTCTTATCTTGTCAGGGCAGAAGCTGCAGTCTACTTAGTTTATTGCAGTTATGCTACAGCTTATTTTGACTTGTACTGTATACACAATATTTGTTTTTTTTTCCAGAGAAGAAGAGGAAAACGTAATTTCCCATAGGGTTTCTATAGTAACTATAAGCTGTAATTGTGGCCATGTTTACATCACGATCAACATTAAATGAGGATCGTTGGTAGAGGGGGTCCCAGTCATCATTTATATGAAGTTTCAAAACATTTGGCCCGGCAGTTTCAGAGGAGAAGATTTTTGAAAATCCACCAACCAAAATCAAAGAATGCCTCTGGAAGACGTGCTTTTTATCCAACAGGAACAAAATGAGGATCGTTTGTAGAGGACCTCCCATAGACCATTCCTGCCAAGTTTGGTTCACACCGGCTCAGTGGTTACAGAGAAGAAGATGAAAATGTGAAAAGTTTACAGGCGCCAGACGACGGATGCCAAGTGATGAGGAAAGCTCACATGGCCTTTTAGGCCAGGTGAGCTAAAAAGGAGATTTTAAAGCACAGGTGTCGGAATACTGTTACTGACTTTAGGGCCAAACAAAGAAATGATGTTGGCGCCAATTCCGGTCACTTCCTGATGGCTGTGCATGTGCAGAGAGTAAAAGTATGGAGGACTTTTAATTTTCGGTTGTGCAAGCAAATTTTGGGGATTGGGGAGTTCAAAATTTGTGTTTGGCCCTTGATAGCTTTGAGTTTGCACCAGCTAGTCTGGGCCATTGGTTTATAGAATAAAAATACTATACATTTATTCAAAATATTAAAAATAATAAAATCTGAATTTTTTGTGAATAGCGCAAACCAGATATGGCTGCTATGATAGAAGGAGGGGTAATTCAAAATCAAAATTCCTAAACTCAAGAAACTTACACAAACACCCTGCCCCTCCCGCCTGCATTCAAGGAAAACTTAATCCCTACTAATGCCATACCATGTCACAGATATGAAAAATTTTGATACCAGACAAGTAAATGATGCTTTTCAAAACTCAATCCCTGTACCTCGCTTCGGAGTGAAAATCACTGCAAATCATAGACAGTGGAAGCTCAAATGAAAGTAGATGGAGGCATAAATGTCCAAGACACACCGTTCCTCCTCTCATTTGACATGGATGGGTGGAACCCCATTTAATGCTGATCGGGTCCGAGACACAGCTCGTATTCCCAGAGTGGATAATAATTTTAAGCATGTCTTCACAGCCAAGAGGGGAGAAAGTACTCATTGTCTGAACAGGAGGAGGTTTATATTAGCAATAGTCAGGAGACTGAATGCTTTCGTTTAACCCTTCACCCATGTATCGGCCACATCAGCCTGTGTAATTTACAAATTGATCAGTTGAAAAAAAATTTTTTTCAAAACATTTCCATAAAACCACATTATGTGACCCCCTCTTTGGAACAAGCTCGTCGCAATGAGGGGATCAGATGATATGGTTTTAGTGATGAACCGATTATACAAACTTTCTGTGAATCGATGACCCAATTATTTCACCAAACATTCTGCCAATTCTGATGGTTTGAATAGGGCAGGAAAAAAATCTTGTGTCGCCTATTATACCACTATACTTCATTGATATATCACCAATTACAAAAGTTTAATAGCACATAAGTTCTCGGACTATGCATGTTTAGTGCTGGGCAATATCAGCCAAAATAATAAGCTGTAGCATAACTGCGAGGAGGTTGGGGGGGGTTTGGAAAGAAGATTGTGATATAATACAATCACCCAATATTGTTCACTTGTGATGGTTCTGTTTATTCTGCTAAATATTGTTAACCCTTAAGGGCCTGGACAAGTGTCCTGAATTCCAACTAGCATGCAGACTCTATATGTCCAGTGGCTAAGCAGTGATTTCTAGTCAAGTCTTGGTTGCCTGTTAATGCTGAATTAAGTGTTAATACAGTTTTGTGTATAAATACAATACACTCAGCTGTATTAACCACAAATATACTGAGCACACATACTTAGTGTCTCAATTTAATAATAACTTGGATGTAATTGTGTGTTGTGAACTTGTGTCCATGCATGGTTTACAGATTGATAGGCAAGGGTCATCTCAGAATTTAATGTTCATTTTTCAACTTTTTACCTCCCTTGAACAATGAACTCAACTTGTGACAGCCATACACATTGCACATAACACTCATCTGCCATTGAAAAAAAAGTTGTTTTTGAGTTTTTTCTCCAATTTTATTCTCCTATTTTGTTGTGATGTCTGCATTATGAAATACTGCAGACTGCTGACTGAACACATTGTATTTATTCATTAACATCATGTACTCAGTGCAACATTGCGCATTATCATGGTTGAAGGCCAGTACCTTCGATCAGCCAGTAAACCGGTCGCAGGCGGTATATCCCGTAATATCTCATTCCTACAGAATCTTACATTCTGCTATGCACTACATATGATTTTAATGAGCAAACTTCATTGAAATGTCCTGATATCAAAGAGATTTTTAAAAGACAGTGTTAAATATAGAATAATCGGAAACTGTCAGTTTTTAACTGCCAGTAGTTATAATCGGCTGATGCACCATAACTGGCCGGAGCCGATTGTCGGTTCATCGCTATATGGTCTTGTTGAATTTTTTTGAAACATTTTAAAAAACAATAACTAAATTAATAAATTTTTGCATTCTGTGTGTTGGGTAAAGGGTTGACAAAACATTCACTATTTGAGAAATTATCGTGTTAATTTTGTCAAGAAAGAATTCACCAAATTTGGGAGTAAGAATACTCTGAGTCACAGTCTGGTAAAATGTTTTTATTGTCGCTCCCTGTAAGGCTGAACAGTTTCTGCTGATCACCACTACAATCTTCAACAAGGTTAGAGTAGGACCGTTTAGCAGCTTAACATCGACAAAAGAACCTATTACAAAGATTTCTGAATTTGCATAAATCAGCTCTTGTCAATGATGTAGGCCACTAAATTGTTCTGCTTGATGATTTTGGTGTTTGAGCACCAAAGATTGTCATTAAACCATTCCAGTTGAGTTCTAGTGATTACTGTAGGACATTTTTGGGGTGCATGTTTGCTTAACAAGCGAGTCACAGCATAAGGCAAGATCACTGAAACTGTCAAATTTCTTAGTAAGCCGCTTTGTTGTAAGTCTGACTTGAAGTTTTCGATATCAGTTGAACAGAATTTCCGGTGGGTGATTATTTAAAATATAGCCTGGTTTAAAGACAAATTACAGTGAACATAATAATGATCAGAGAGAAAATCAATCCGAATTTCCAAAGACAAGAATCAAGTCTGGTCTGAAAGGGTGATAGCAAATCATTTGTGTGAATGTTAAAGTCACCTGAATTATGTTATTTTCAGTCAATGCAACAGTTTGCAGGTAAGTGCACCAATCCTTTAAAATGTTTGACAACAAATGAGTGCTACCTGATGAGTAAGGTGGGTGATACACAAACATTGGCAAGAATGGGATGCTTTCCCAATTTTACAACCCATTCACCATATTCAAAAGAATTAAAAAGTGGTAATAATCTTTTCAGTGATAAGTATACTTTCTTTACAAAACAAAGCGGTTCCACCACCAATTCGTTCAGGCCTTGTGCTGTCATTGAACTGGTAGCCTGCATGCCAGAAAATAAGCAGACTGTCATCAGCAAAATGAGGTCCTCAGAGGGTGAATTTAGTGATGCTACCCTGCACAGCAGGGTAGCATCACTAAATTTACCCTCTGTGAACCTCAGTTTGAATCAAGGTCTCAGATTTGAACAGAAAGAGGTTCCAACAGGGTAAACTGGCCTACTGTTTGAGATAGCAGCAGACAATTCACCCTCTTGGGACCTCATTCTGCATATGACAGATTGCTTATTTTCAGGCTTGGTAGCCTGTTAACCCTTCACCTAACGCGAAAGGAAGACAACACTTGGAAACAAAATTGATATTTTCGTCTCTTCGCAGCTGTCATGAATAATGGTTGACGTACTTGTTAAGTTTTGATAGACTTGTTTGATGTTTGTGAAGTGAAGTGTGTTTATAACTTACACGTTTCAGTTTGTTGACTTCCTATTGTCTCCATCGTGGAATTCGGCATGAATAGTCTTATCTGTTTTGTCCTTTTATTGGTACCCTTCCCAATTGTATTTCACTGAATTTAGACTCACACTTAAAGTCAAGTATATGGTAGCCAGTGACCTCGTTCCATGTCGATCTCGTCCCAAACCCAAAGTGACTTCGTCTCAATTGGGACGAGATCGCCAACAGGGGGACATGATCACTAAATTGACACAGTCACTTTGGCATGAGATTGATATGGAACAAGGTCACTGGCATTCAAGTGTACCCTATCCCTTGACTGAATTGACTCCACAAAGCAAGATGAATAACTCCGTAGGTTGACCTTGCGCTGAATTGATGTCAGCTATTTTCGTGTACGTAAGTCATGAATTCAAGACAAGTCACACAGCTAATAATCAAACAAGAAACGTTTGTTGGTAAATTGCACAGCAATAGAATTTTTAGCCCATAATATGACAAAAGAGACACAGAGTAACAAGTTTTTATCTTTTTATTTCACAAACAAGTTGAAACAACAATCTTTACAATTACTTACCTGTGGAATGGGTCTTATTCAGAAGTTTGAGACTTCTTTGGTTCCTATCTACCGAAATTGGAAGAAAATGGTATTTTAATATTGACATCGTGATCAACATCGCACTTTTGGTTTCTAAAACATCGAGCATCGGCGTGGATGGGAAAAACCAGCATCGATCCATCTCTATTACTAGCAGAGTTCTCAAGGATAAAACTTGGGGTGGCCAACAATGATTTAAAAACAATGTCAAGATAAATGCAGCAATCAGAAGAATACACTTGGGGCAACTATTTCAGAGCAATATAAAAGGGGCAGTTTGGTTTGTGATGGTCTGGGGTCTTGAGCGTTAAAGAAATTTATTGTGCAAGTATCATTCAGTATTCATGTTAGGCAAAGGGTTGTTAAGCAATATCCAATTTATAAATAGGCTCCACGGTGCTTTGCTCTCAGAAAGAGCTCTGTGTATCTGACAAACACAATACTTAAACCTTTATCCAACATAACAGCCAAAACCGGCCAGCACTATTCACGAAAATCGTCAATTAATTTTCATTATTTTTTCATTTTTTGTCTCAAAAACATAGGTTATGACCCCTCATTGGAACAAGGTTGTCGAGCTCATTCCAATGAGGGGTCATAACCTATGTTTTTGAGACAAAAGATGAAAAAAATTAGTTATTCAAAAATTTTATTTGCAAGTGTTGTCTGCTTTTCATGTTAGGTAAAGGGTTAACTAGATAGTTTTGAAATCACAAAGTGAATTTTCAGAAGTCATTGCATGAAACATGGCCGATGGAATTTTGGTGGTCAATGCTGTTTTACAAGGGTTTGTGTTGAAATGAAGTTTGAATACCCTACACATGTCATGTACATGTAGACAGTACACAAACACATCATGAAAATAAAGGGGTACATGCTTTCCATGACTGTCACGAAAAGTTTGCCTGTCAAGAAAGCTAATGTAAACACTGGGGACCATCTCAATCATATCCACCAAAAATATCGCAAATATGTCACAAGCAAATTTCACAATGATGTGTCAAAAATTTAGTGCTTAGCAAACTTTGAGTAGTATACAATAATAATTGACAACTTATTTGATGTTTTGTTTGTGTGAACAGGTTTTACAAATGAATATTAATTAATTCTTTGGTAATTCTCTTGTTTGGGTAAACCTGTTTTCATTAATATAATATCAGGCTATTCCATTGTAATAGTGGGTGAACACAATTAATTACTTTTACTGGGTGTCTAAGTTATGGGATGTCTAAGTTTTGGGAGATAACCATATAGGTTATAGAGTAAACTCCTGTTAACTGAATAAATAATCTTGTGACCTGTCGAGAAATTACCCTGACTCTCCTCAGTTTTCCTTTGTACATCCAACACAGGCATTTAATCTATTACATCTTGTTTGACAGAGCTTATGGAGCTCTGTCAAACAAGATATAACAGAATAAATGCCAAATTTTATCTCTAGAACACAGGAAGCTGACACAATCCCTGTTAGTTGAATACTCCTGTTAACTGAATAATTTTCATTGGCAGAATGGCTATTCAATTAACAGGGTTCCACTGTAGTCCAAAATTGCACCCTTTAGCAACATCAAATTGTCTGGTGTGGTACATCCTTTGGACAAACCACTCCAAAAGTATATTTTAATGGCCTTAAGGTCCCAATCTGAATGATTGTGGTTGACAAATTTTGTATAAATTTTACATTTCAGCTTTTGAAAGTACCTAAACTGAACATACTGGGGAATTTGCAACTCAGATTATTTTAAAAAATTAGATAACAAGCATTGATACTTGCCTTCAGATAATTAATAGTTAATAATTAGTTCATTTCAAATCAGAAGCAACGACTGACATAAAACAAAAATTTTTTAACAATCGCCCTTACATCATCATGCTTTGTAAACAGTGTTCTATGATGTATGGGGACTGTCGCTCGATGGGATATGGAGAGGTATGTGCAAACTGTCAGGAAATCCTCCGCCTACTTGAGACAATTGTTAAGTTTGAGGGGGAGATTGCTGAGCTGAAGGGAAAACTTGGTAGGGCGGGGCTGTCTGGAGTTACGCCTGTGAAAGTGGCTTTCCGAGAAGGATGGAAGGTTGTCGGTGGTTCCAAGAGGAAACATGGGGGTAGAACCTTTGATGTGAATGAGGTAGGTGATGAGGTGGGGGCTGCTAGAAAAGTACGTAGGACAGATGAGGGGGGCCCAGGCCGGAGCAATGCTGTAAAGCGTTAGGCGTGGACTACCAAAAGTGGTAGGAAAGGGGGGCCAGAGAAGCAGGTAGATAGGGGTGTAAAGTCCAAAGGCAGTGGGGAGTGCAGCACCAGAAACAGATTTGATGTGCTCGATTCGGAAGAGACAGAGGAGGAGATGGCGGTAGTTGCAACAGATAGTAGCTTGGGGTCTAGGCCAGGAAAAAGGAGGAGGGATCCGGGGGAAGACCAGGGGAGTAGTCCAGGTAGCTCAGGGCCTGGAAAGAGACGGAGGGACAAGGATAGGAGTAATCCTAGGTCAAAGATACCGATACCGATATTGATTCCGAGTGGGGCTGTTGGAGAGGAAGAGGACGCTGTAAACAATAGGAGACTAGAGGAGATAAATAGGGCGAGGTCCAAAAGTAAGTTGGTGGTTGCGGGAAGTAGCATAGTTCGGGGGATCGACAAGGTTGTCTGTGGTCCGGACAGTAAAAATAGAACAGTTCTGTGCTTTCCGGGGGCTAAAGTGGAGGACCTGAGGGATAGAGTGGACGGTATTGTAGCTGGGTCGGGGCCTGATCCGGTAGTGGTATTACATGTGGGGTCCAATAACATCAGGGAGAGGAAATCAGTTCGTTTGGTGGACACATACAGGGACCTAATTAGTAAGCTACTCAGCAGGAATGCTCGGATCATCGTTTCAGGGGTGCTCCCCGTTATGGGTGGTGGGAATGAGAGGAACTCGCGGATTATGGCACTAAACGAGGAGCTGGGAGAGCACTGCAAAGACTTGGGAGTACATTTCATCGACCACTGGGATTCATTCTGGGGACAAGGAGAGCTGTATGGGCGAGACGGATTGCATTTAAGTAGGATGGGTACAGACCTGTTGGGCCAAAAAATCTTACAGGTGGCTGGGCCTTTTTTGGAGAAAAGGGGGGTAGGGGACCACAGCCGGTAACCCAGAGTGGCACAAATGCTGGGAACATAGGAAGAACAACAAAAATGCACAATACAGGGACATACCAGGGTTATAATAATGTGCCAGTGATGACAAAAAAACAAAGATTCATTAAGTTTGGGTACTGCAACATCCAGGGTCTGCACAAGAAAGTAAGCGAAATATCAACAATGATGGACGAAGGAGACTTCGATATAATGGGTCTAAGTGAGACGTGGATACGACGGGATGAGCGGGTTGATCAGATGAAGGGTTGCGTGTGGATAGGAGCTGGGCGAACTGAGGGTCAGAAACGGGGTGGGGGTGTTGGCATCTACGCTAAAGAGGAATTACAGCCCTCATTGATTACAGATCTCACAGAAGCAAGGACTCAGATTCCAGTATCCAACGAAATAGTCTGGGCAAAAATCAAGTTAGGAAGCAGGAGTGTTGCCGTTGGTGTTGTATACTTAGCAGTGGAGGGAAGTAAGCCCGAGTGGAATGATTCAATATATACAACTCTTAGATCGAATATCACAGAGCTTGGGAGCAGAGGGTTCAGTATTGTCCTAATGGGGGACTTCAATGGGCACATCGGGGATAAGGAGGAGGGCATACAGGGAGGTGATAGGAAAATTAACACGAATGGGAGGAAGATGTTGGACCTATCAAAAGAGCTTGGTTTAAAGATCCTGAACAGGGATGCGAAATGTAAGGGTAAATGGACCTGGGAGAGGAACGATAAGAAAACAATAATTGATTATATACTCACTGACATTAGCGTATGGAGGGAGGTTATAGATGTAGAAATAGATGACGAGGGAAAAAATGACTTGGGTAGTGATCACAACCTGATAACAGTTAAGATTATGGGCAAAAAGACGAATAGAGACAGAAATACCTTCAAGGAAGTTTGGGGACTAAAACAAGGAGCCGACTGGAAGCAGTTTCGGGAAAAACTAAAACCAAATCTTGAATGTATACCTAGGGATGCAAATGTCCAGAGTATTTCAGATGGCATAGTAAATAGCCTAACAGAGGCAGGGAAGGAGTGTATAGGAAGGGTGAGGGTCCCAACGAGAGAGCTTGGATACAGGGTTAACGAGGGACTGAAAAAGGCTATAAAAGAAAGGAAGGTAAAATGCGCTGCTTACAGAAGAAGTAGGAAGCTTAAAGGGGTGGATAACAATGACACGAGACTAATGAAAGGAGAATATGAACTGGCACGGAAAAAGGTGAATGAGATAAAGGATAATAATAGGAAGGAGCGCAATTGCAGTCTTGCCAGAACAATAAAGAAAACGGGGGGTTCGAGCTCAAACGTATTTTGGAACTGGGTTAATAAACGGGGGAAAAGTAGTGTGCAGAGTATCAAAGTGGATGGGGAAAGTACAGAAGATAAAGGCCGTATCGCTTCAGAGTTAGTCAAGCACTGGGAAAAGATAAACGATAGGCGATGGGGCAGTGGGTCCCCACCAAAAAGAAATACACTGGTGGAGGAGAACCTATCCAATCGTGTATGTAGCGAAATAACGGCAGAAGAAGTGCGGAACGTGGTCTCGAAATTAAAAAATGGTAAAGCGGGAGGGACTGATGAAATTCCGAACGAATTCCTCAAAAATGGAGGGGAGGCACTTATTGAAGTCCTGACAAACCTTTTCAACCTGGCTCTGCGAAAGCAAGAGGTCCCCAGAGAGTGGAGGGAAAGTAAGGTGTTGTTCATACACAAAAAGGGGGATAAGGAAGTTCTAGATAACTATAGGGGGGTATCAGTTAGTAGTAACATCGGAAAAGTATTCTGTAAGGTCATATACGGTAGACTAGAGGAAGTTATAGAAGAGAAAGGTTTTTTAGGAGAAATTCAAAATGGTTTCAGGAAAGGACGAAGAGTCACTGATCACCTATTTACACTCACCCAACTGATAGAATCAACAAAGGCTGAAAAGAAAAAGATGTTTCTGGCATTTCTAGATGTGAAAAAAGCGTACGACCGAGTGTGGAGGGAAGGTATGTGGCGAAAGCTCGAGGGCATCGGACTGGGGGGTGACTTTGTGGGAATCATGAAAGCACTGTATACAGATGTGCAAAGCCAACTCAGTCTAGGGAGTATCACTACAAAACGAGTCCCTATGGATATAGGCCTCAAGCAGGGGTGTATCTTTTCACCGATTTTGTTTGCATTGTATGTTAAAGATTTAGGGGACGAACTAAT
Source organism: Pictodentalium vernedei (assembly GCA_031216915.1). Taxonomy (NCBI): domain Eukaryota; kingdom Metazoa; phylum Mollusca; class Scaphopoda; order Dentaliida; family Dentaliidae; genus Pictodentalium; species Pictodentalium vernedei. Next base: position 167,537,582 of record CM062289.1, on the reverse strand, counting down.
TCAGAGTGCGGAGGGGGTAAATGTTGGAGACATAAAGATACCAGGCTTATTCTTTGCGGACGACATGGTGTTAATGTCTAGAACTGAACAGGGGCTAGAGAAACTGCTGGAAATTGTTGGTAGATATGGGAACACTTGGCGGCTCGAACTAAATGAAAATAAAAGCAAGGTAATACCCGTTGGACGCAAGGTAGATATGACGAAGAGATGGAGAGTGGGGGAGTTCTCAATCCCCGAAGGGGAAAGCAAACAAATCACTGTAGGAGAAACGGGAGAGTATGAGTATCTAGGGGTAAGCATAAATATAACGGGAAGAGGGGTGTACAGAAATTACTCAGCCAAACTGATTCTGAAGGGGAAAAGAATTCTGAACCAACTAAAACTTTTAGGGAAAAATAGTTTCAACAAGGTCTTTGTGGGGAAAACACTGTGGGAGAGGGTGGGTTTACCAAGTATAACGTATGGCACGGACGTGATTCCATTAAACCAAACCGTTACTAAGAAGTTGGAAAATACTCAAAATGATGCCGGCAGATGGATAACAGGGTCGAGTAATGCTGCAGCTTTGGAAGCAGTAAGGGGGGAGCTTGGGTGGATGAAAATCAAGGACAGGGTAGATTTGGGAAAACTGTGTTACTTTAACTACTTGAGAAACCTGCCTGACAACCGGTGGTGCAAATTGATGCTCGATACCATTTGGAATTCTAATATAGAAACGGGGTGGTCAAAACATGTGAGGGAACTAATGGACAATTACTCTATAGAGGTCACAAACATAGAAGTAGGAATGAAAGAAGGCAAAAGGTTTGTCAAAGAGAGAGTCATGGAAGATTGCAATCGAAACTGGCGAGCAGGGGTTAGCGTGAAAAGATCACTGCAGGGGTTACAATATAAAGAAAAGCCAGCTTTTGAGAAGTACCTAGATGGCACCTTTGGAGGGTCACTGCTGTTCAAACTGAGATCAAGATCACTGGAGCTTCGGGGAAAAATTGGGAGAGATGGGGAAAAGGAATGCCAAATGTGCCACTTTGGAGTAGTGGAGACCCTGGAACATTTTCTCTTGGAATGCCCACAGTATATACCTCATAGAATAAAATTTACTGGAAGAATAATGCAGAAGTGGGGTGAAGAAACAAAGGATAGATGGCTGAAGGGGGACACGAGGGAGAGGGTAGGAATGCTTATTGAAGAAATTGAAAAAGAGGAAGTGAGGGACACTATTAAGCAGTTTATATCTGAATGCTGGGAGGAGAGGAGGGGAAAAGGGGGTGGGGTGCAGGGGGAATGATGGCCTTCTCTTATGATGACCGCGACAAATCAGCGGCTGGCCAAAGAGTTATTATTATACTGATATTACCTTCACATCGCAATACAGTGGCTTGTATCTTTGACTGAAATGTGTCAGAACCAGCTGCTTTACATCGAGGTCTTTTGCCAAAGATGCTGCCATTTCTGAAATAAAATTACTGCTCATGAGTAAGTGAAATCTGATTCTCTTGTATATTTCAAAAGAATGTTAGATTTTTATGACCAGTTAACCACTTCAAAAAACTTATAACTGTTTTGGAACCCTGCACTACTGTTTCACTACAGGCCTTGCATTTTGTCAGTTCACCTCGGAAAATGTTTTTTCAAGGCCAAGCGTGAGGCCCCAAGAAGAATATATTTTACCATTAGGTTTAATGAAAATAGGCCCCAATAACACGTAATTGTAAAAGCAAGGCGTAATTGGTGTAGAGCGCGACAGTGCTGGGACAATCGTTGGTGGAGCAACACCATGTTTTCTGATGAATCGAGGTTCACACTCGACTTCAATGATAGGCGAAACTGAGTGTGGTGACGGCAGAAACCAAGTGTGGCGAGGCTGCACGATCGTTTTGGTGATGGATCGGTTATGGTGTGGGGAGGCATAACCATGACAAGCAGAACAGCATTACCTGTCATCCAAGGGCGTGTCACAGGGCAGTACTGCCGTGACAACATGTTAGCAGCTCATGTGGTGCCATTTGCACGATGTCACAGCCGTCGATTCATTTTCCAAGATGACAATGCAAGAGCACACAGGGCCCGTGTCGCTACAGAATTCCTCCACGAGCTGAACATCACTACACTGCCTTGGTCAGCACTAAGTCCAGACCTTCCTCCACTCGAGCATGTCTGGGATATGCTTGGCAGACACCGATGACAATGCCAACAGCCCCCTACCAATGTCCAGGAACTCGCCGCTGTACTGCAGGAAGAATAGAATAACATCAGTCAAGCTGATGTTGGACGTTTCATGAGAAGTATGCCACATCGGATCCACGCTTGTCTCTCGCAAACCAAAGAGGATTTACAAGGTATTGAGGCCTTGGACTGAATGTGGTAAATTCTCTGACGGACGTTCCATGTCTTCTGCAGCTCAGTGTGTGGAATGTGTGCTTGTCAGACACCCAACTATCGCTGATATCATTCACCAGATGTCACAGTGCAATGTCTCAACTGTCTTTTTGATGAAAATATAAATACATTTCTTCATATATCTCACTTTTATCACATATCCTCTACTTTTTTTGAATAGTATATAATTAGGAATTTAACCAGTTCAGTCTTGTTTTACAGAGCTCAGTGAGCTCTGTCAAACAAGACTGAATTGTTTAAATTCCTAGCAGCTTCACAAGGAAATTGCGGAGCTGGAGGGGAGGTTGGGGAGAGCTGGTGTATCTGGAGTCACACCGCTGAAGGTTACCTATGATGGGGAGGTGGAAGGTGGGTGGAAGGTTGTTGTGGACTCAAGGAGGAAACTGGGAGACAGGAAACGCAGGGGAAGAACGCTTGATGTGGGGTTGTAACTGAGGAGGGGGGATCCAGTAGGAAAATTCGGAAGGATGAGTCAGGACAGGGCTGCATAGAGTCAGGAGGGCAGAGTTGGCGTAAGGCTGCCAATCTTTCTGAGTGGTGTTTAGAGAACAGAAGCAGTGTTTTAGATTCCGATACCTCACTCTCCGATGAGAGTGAGGGGGACATTGAGAGGGGAGAGGTGGTTGCGGATGTTGATAGGTCAGACAGTGTAAGGAGGGCGGTGAAGAGAAAGAGGGGTCAGAGGCACATAAAACGAGGTGAGTTGCAGATGATATAGGAACTGGGGGAAGAAGAAGAAAATTAGTTGTAGCGGAGAGTAGCATTGTACGAGGGATTGATAATGTGGTCTGTGGTCCTGACAGTTCTAATCGAATAGTCTAGCACTTTCGGGGGGCAAAGGTGGAGGATCTGAGGGACCCTGTAGATGGTATTATGGAAAGGTCAGAATCGGATCCATTGGTGGTGGTCCATGTGGGGACCAACAATATTGGGGAGAGAAGGTCAGTAAGTTTAGTGGAGTCATACAGAGGTTTAGTCAGAAAACTGCTCAGTAGGAATGCAAGCGTAGTTGTTTACGGGGTCCTTAATGTCCTAGGAGGTGGGGACGAAGGGAACTCAAGGATTTTGGTGCTGAATCAGGAGTTGGAGGACTACTGTGGTGACCTGAGAATACCCTTTATCGACCATTGGGACATGTTTTGGGGCAACAAGTGCATGTATGTGCGCGTTGGGCTGCATCTTAGCAGGATGGGGACACGGGTATTGGGGGATAAAATTATACCGGTAGCGGAGCCTTTTTTGGAGAAGAGCGGGATCGGGCACAGGCAAGTATAGCAAGAGCGAACACAGGTGGGGTGTAGGGCTGGGCGGTTCATCGGTTCGGTTCGTTTTTTTTTTTTTAAACCGAAACCGAACCGCTGCCTTAACAAAAAAACGAGACTTTCGGTTTCAACAAATTTCCCAGAATAGTCTAAGTTTATGACCACTCAATCACTTGCTTTCTGCACGCCAAAGGCTTAAATGTCGGGCAAAGGTAAATGCTGTGCCATTTATGCTTACTTCGAGAGGACTGACAACAAATCCCCCCCTCCTCCCACAAATTTCTTGTATCTTAAACAATATCTACAGAACCACCAGCAGATGGAATATGAAAAATTAAAAAGTCTTACGTAAAAATCCAAACATGCAATTCAAGAATCATTAAGTAAATTTAATGAACCTGAGCTCCATGCTCACTCATATTCGACCAAAGAGGTATTGCAGGTTACCTGACAATATATGGTGTAAAAGTATTGTAAATTACCTTTGACCCAAAATCATCTGCGTATGGCACGTTGTAAATTAGATTGGAGGTAAATATAAAATTTATTGAGTTTTGAAACCTCAAAGTTCACATGGGAAAAATGACGAGTAAATTATGTTAATTAACCGACTACTGGCACGTTCTCTGAAGTCACATGCTCAGAGATAACGCTGTGTATTGGCAGTTATGTTTTTTGTCAACAATAAAATGGTTAAATTAAAATAGAACATATCCTGTTAAATGGATGGCAGGTAACTATTGAAAGTTTTTTTAAACTTATTGGAAATTGTTTGTATACTATTTGAACTTACTTTAAGGAATCGCGCAGTACTGCAGGTCTGTCAGGTACACACGCTGCATTCCCAATATGAAGATGTTATAATCCACACGTGTTTTCACATGACCATGTGTATTTTGTAAACACAACAAATCCCAAGGTACAATATTGCAAACTTTCTTTCAAATCCCATTATGCAGTCGTCTCCCTTCAAAAACATCAATCGCCTGTCTTGACTGAGATGAAATCAATGCAGGGATCAGCCAAGAGGGCAAAGTAAAGTTGGTAATATCTTCGCCTTGGCACCGCTCATTTCGCCCAATTTCTATGTTTGGGCAAAATCAAAGTAAAAAAACGAACCTCTACAGTCGAAATTAGGAGAGATATTGTGAAAGCATTGGAGTGAGTGAGTTACCAATAAAAGTGATTCGTATATCACGACTTACTTCAATAATAGTTATCATAATCACAAGAAATATGATTTGTGTTCCTCTTATTCCACTGTCATTTGAAGCAGCAACCATCCACCAAGAAACACGTGGCACGTCTATTTTCAAGCGATGTGATAATTACCGAAATAAGCACAACAATTGCATATTATCCACCAAAACCAGGGTGAGAGCTTAGCGACTCCATGAAAAATAAGGAAATGTTGATTTTTGCTAAAATGTAGCTTTTCTTGTGAATTTCTGCATCTTGACAAGGCCCCAACTCTCACTGACAGAACAAGGCAGATCCCACCAGTGGTGGAGCCATGGTTTGAAATCCTGTGGACCATGCTGGTGAAGAGGTTTTTTTTTTTTTTTTTTTTTTTGGGGGGGGGGGGAATCTCAGGACTGAGGGTACTGTACTTGACTGACTACCGAGGGCAGGAAATCAAAAAGAATCTTTTCAAATTTGGGGATGGGAGATACAAGAGGGATTTGGAGTGGGGGGTGGGGTGGGAAGCTGGTCTCCCTAGATACCTCATGGCTCCACCACTGTAGCCCACTACAGTAGCCCAACACAATATGTCCATTAGCTGAGAAGAGTGGTGAACACTGAGTAACCTGAATGACTCCACATGCAATATGAGTCTCATGACTTGGATGACAAATACAGACACATTTTATGTGTACATTACCCTCTAAAATGTGGATTTCTACAAAATATTTTGAAAAACCGAAAACTGCGTTTTTGTACAAAACCGAAACCGAACGAAATGCAAATTTCAAAACCATCCAGCCCTAGTGGGGTGAACAAGAGCAAGGGGGACAGAATAAGTTTACCAAGGCCAGCGCCAGAAAACAATGGAACCAGTAAGCAGAAACCAATGAATCTCGGTACCCTGAAAGTGGGTTATAGCAATATCCAGGGCCTCCACCAGAAAGTAAGTGAAATTGCTACATTGATCAAGGCAGAGGGCTTTGATGTTATGGGCTTAAGTGAGACGTGGTTAAGATGAGGAACGAGTAGACAAAGTACAGGGGTGTGGGTGGATAGGTGTAGGGCAAACGGAAGGCCAGAAAAAGGGGGGAGGGATAGACATGCACATTAAAGAAGATTTAAAACTGTCGCTGATCACAAACCTGGAAGATGTCAGCACCTCAGATGAGGTATCGAAAGAAATTGGATGGGTAACTTTAGATCAATCTAAGAATCAAAAGTATTTCCCTTGGGAATGTGTACTGTGCAGTGGAGGGAAGCAAACCCGAGTGGAATGACTCAATATACTCAACACTAAGGTCCAATATCACAGAACTAGAAAACAGGAGGCTCGGTATAATTTTGATGGGTGACTTTAATGGACACATAGGTGATAAGGAAGAAGGCATAGAGAGCAGGAATAAGAAAGTCAACAGGAATGGAAGGAAGCTTTCACAAATGAGCTCGGTCTGAAGATTCTGAACAGGGATGCGAGGTGTAAGGGAAAATGGACCTGGGAGAGGAACGACAGAAAATCAATAAACGACTATATTCTCACAGATATTAATTTATAGAGGGAGGTGATAGGGGTAGAAGTGGATGATGAGGGTAAAAGGGAGGTGGACAGTGATCACAACTTGATTACAGTGACGATCAGGGCCAAAAACCGAGAGAAAAGCAAAGGAAGCTTTAAGGAGATCTGGGAACTCAAAAAGGATGCTGACTGGGCGAAGTTTGAAGAAAAATTGAAACCAAAGCTTGCAACCGCACCCAAGGGGGGTCAGTGTCCAGAAAATGTCTGACGCCATAGTTGCGATCCTAGTGGAGGCAGGAAAGAAAAGTGTAGGAAAGATTAGGGTGCCAACACGGGAACTTGGGCACAGAGTGAACAAAGAACTGAAAAGGGCCATAAAGGGTAGAAAAGCTAAATGTGCTGCATACAGGAGAAGTAGAAACCTCAAGAGGGCAGAAAGAAACGAGGCCAGGGTAGCAAAAGAAGAATATCAACAAGCACGAAATAAAGTAAATAAGATTAAAGATTATAATCGGAGAGTGCGAAATAGCAGTCTTATTAGGACGATAAGAATGACAGGGGGGGGGGGGGGGGGGCGAGTTCGAACATATTTTGGAAATGGGTGAATAAACGTAACAAAGGAAGTAATCCACAGAGTATTAAAGTAGATGGCCGAGATACAGACGATCACTATCAAATAGCATCAAAAATAGTCAAGCACTGGGAAAAGATTAACGATAAGCGATGGGGCATGGGGAACCCACCAGAGTGTCTGAACCAGAGCGAGGAAAATCTATTAGACTTCGTGTGCAGCGAAATTAAAACCGAGGAGACGAGAAAGGTGATCTCAAAATTAAGGAATGAAAAAGCGCGAGGGTGGACGAAATTCCTAACGCATTTCTCAAACAAGAGGCCCCACGTGGCCTTAATCGCTCACCTGACAAAGTGGCTCTCATAAGTATTTTAGGTCACTTTCACCATGTCATGCCTCATCAACATTAACTGGTTGAGTGACAGATTTTCTTTGAAGGTCAACATTTGTTACCTAAAATTTGTTTTATTTAAAATCATTGGCGTGTGCCAACAGCCACTCTCCAATGATTTTTAATAAAGCAAATTTATCTCTGCAGACAAACTGGTTTAGCATGAAGCACAAGCAAGGAATGTGAAGACTATAGCCTGGCAAATACGTTTTTTTAAAGCCAATATGACAGTGGCTCCCAGTGCTCAAATAGTTAAGATTACAGAGTCAGAAGAGATAGCCTTGGACATCTCTCTCCAACTGTGGATATCTTCCATGTGCTACATGTATATATTTGCATGCAAGAGAACAAAAATTTTCCAAAATATTGTTTTTTTTTATCATCATTGGAACAAGCTCAAACAGCTTATTCCAATAGGGGTATGGGAAGATAAGGTATATTTTTGAGACAAAAATGTGAATATATAATGGTATTTTTTTGTGAATGACGCTGGAGAGTTTTGTGTAAAGCTATGGTAAATGGTTTGTTCTCGACACAGAATGATGCAAAAGTATTTAAATTTTATTAGGCAAGTTGTTCCTATAATGCATTTAAAAATTGAAGTAACTCAGTTTTTTTGCTGACGCTTTTTTAGGTGTGTGTGTGTCTGTGTTTGTGTGTGTGGAGGGGAGGGGGGAGGAGGGTTGGGTAAGAGTGTTCCTGCAAACAAAATTCCTGAATAAGTGGAAAATTTTATTTTTTGTGTCAAAGACATAGTGCGTAAATGTTGATTGGAACAAGCTTAGAGAGCTCCTTCCAATGTGAAGTCATAAAGCTGTGCTTTATGTATGAAATTCTGGAATAACTAAAAAATTGCTTTTTTGTCTCAAAAAGCATGGTGTGCGACCTCTCATTGGAATGAGCTCAAAAAGCTCATTCCAATGGGGTATTTACAAGCGATAAGTACATGTATGTTTTAGAGACAAAAATTAAAATTTGAATAGTGACTTTTGCGAAGAATGCTGACCAGTTTTGGCAGTTATGCTGGTAAAAAGGTAAGGTATGCAAAGTGGTTGTTTTTTAGAGGTGACATTTAATTAAGGGGAATTAACCCTTGATTACTGAGGCAACTTCTAAATGTACTGAAATTTCATGAAGCAATGTGAATAACAGACAACAGTTGCCTAAAAATTTCATGAATAACTAAAATTTTTATTGTTTTGTCTCGAAAACATGGCATATGACCTTTGTTGGAATGAGCTGAATGTGTGTGTTCCAATGAGGGGTCATAAAATTTGAATGGAGATTTGTGTGAATAATGCATTAGTACTGCTAGATTTGGGTAAAGGGTTAACCCTGGATACCATCCCTTCTATAGTAATCTCTTCTGCAAATTTTGTCTAAGATTCGATCAACATTACAAATAAATACGTTCATGAATCACGACATTGCAGCTTTGGCAGAAAGTCTAAAAATTACCACCAAAATACAGTAAAATATGGGATTTCTTTACCATTGAAACTTCCACTGACGAGAAGGCCAAATGCTTATCCTGTAGCGCTATGTTATGCCGGGGTGAAAATTAAACATAATTTGATTTTCTTTTCCTTGAGTTTCATTAGTATACTCAACCTGTGACATCTTATCTGTGCTGCTTTCTCTTGAGTAAAGAGTGATATTCTGACGTCTGTTCCATAAACTTCCATTCAGAAGCACTTACCTAATATCGGCGACATCACACCAATGAGGGATTTGATGCAAATTAACTCAATCTTCAAACACCAGGGCTTGCATTTTCACCAGGCCCTAGCCTGGTAATAAGCTCCACCCCCCCCCCACCCCCCAACCCCAACCAAATTCTCAAAAGACTGATCAGTTGGACTGGCTCAAAGCTGGTTTCCAATATATGTAATATGAAAAATCACCTCTGAACAGTACAAATCAGGCCTAGTAGCCCCATTTATCGGGCCTATCAATCAGCCTGGTCATGATTCTAAAATGCAAGCTCTGAAACACAGCATCGATAGTAACACGGCAAAATTGTGATGTTTCCCCTCCACAGGGGAATAACCACACAATTTTGGCATTTTACTGTCAATGCCAAATTTCAGAATTGAGCACCCCCCCCCCCCCCCACCCCCCACCCCCAATCACATTTTACACATATTACTGTTAATGCAGAATTTCAGAATAGAGATGACCCCACTCCTCCCTCCCTCCAGGCATGTTTGCTGGTTTTGGTGAAGGGGGTTTACTATTTAGAAGGGGAGTGATCTCGCTCTCCAATGGCACCAGAGGTTTCAATAAGAAGAAATGTTTCCAGCCAATTAGGGTGGCTACGTCCAAAACAACCAGGCTCTGTAGATTACTTTTAAAAGGAAATGGCCTTCCAACCTAAAGTTTTAAAAACACTTTTGCTCGAGTGAAATTCATAACAGCGAATTAGTTAAAAAAAATACATTCTCTGAAAAATGCTCGTTGAAAAAACAATGTTCATTCGTTCTTCATCGAAGCACAGGCGTCTGGAAACTTGATCTAAAGAGATATCACCCTTATACCTTAAAATACCCCCTCTTATATATTTAAAATACATGTGCATAGTATTTACATGTATGTGAGCGGGGGTATTTCGAAGTAGGTGTGATATGTCTCTTTAGAACGTGTTTCCAGACACCTGTTATCAAATTTTACCTGGCCAGCTGTCCCGAAAATGTAAAGCCGATGATGATAACGGTATTTAGTCATACTGCGGTATTTTATTTTATTACCGTACTCGGTATTGAAAAATCAAATACTGTGCAGCCTTAGCAATCGGCAGACAATTTAATTAAAATATAATACTCTGAACTCACTGGGTCCCGGTGTCCTACGTAAGCATGCATGAACTGGTGTAGTTTATTCAGCCTTCTCTGGCATCTTCCTCATGTGGTGTACATGTAGTGATGTACATTGCAAGTCATATCTAGTCAGTCACGCGACGAAGTTGACTGTTGTACACATTGTGATGTTTTCGTGGTTATGTGTCCCAAACTGGAACACATACCACGAAAATGTCACAATGTCAACTTCAACTATTCGGAATTCTCAGAAATGCTGAATGATCATTCTGAAATATTCCAGGAAACAATAAAATTCACCACAATCCAGATACATTTAGTTGATTTCTAAATTAAAGATACTGTAGAATGCACATAACTGTTCGATTCCTGAACAAAAATAAATTGATTAGATTGAAAAACGTGTCCTGTGGAAACTTCCAGAATGAAATGGGTCACTGAACGGCCATGAGTAAATTAATAAATGAAATCGGCAGAGAAGTCTGTGATTAAAACAATAAATAGGATTGGCTAGGGTGATCATGAGTGATGTCACACAAAGACCATGCATATTGCAGTTTACTGCACACAGTTCAATGATATTGGAAAACACAGTGTCTTATTAGGCAGTGGACTTCCAGGTTTCACCTAGAGACTCACTGACTGAAACTTTGCAAGACCTTATGCTGTCCCGTATATGGTTTCCTACAGCACCCCCACACTCTTAATACTCAACCTTAACCTCCCACCATTTACACACACAGGCCCACTGTTTTTATCATATCACCCACTGTTTTCTCAAATTGTCTTGAAATACTGTAAAGAAAAAATGAGAGTGTATGCATTTGGTAGGGTGGGGTAAGGCTTGGGGGTGGCTATTAGGGGTTCAATCTAGGGAGGAGCTTTCCACATCCACCAGTTGCCAATGTTGTGGGATTTTGTGGTGATTATTATTTCTCAAAACGCTCGTTTGGGCAATAACAACAATTTGGAGTAAAGATTATGAACCCACAGTACTTCTAGCATCTATACTTATCAATAGTAGTACCTGTGGTGTATGGGTAGTATGCGTTACTATGCAATTTGAAAAACGAAGTTTGTTTCCAGAAAAACTGGGAATTCAAAGTTCTACCAGCTGATTTTTTTTTAATTAAGTAGATACACTTTGACGAATTGATTAGACACGGGGCAAATCACGTAAAGGTGAAGCGTGGTTGAGTAAAGCCTGAGAGAAGGGCAGAATTTTTTTGACCATTAAAACAACCCGACACTGGCGACAGTCACTGTTAACATCATTGTGTCACTGTTCCCGACTTTGGTACTGCTGTGCCTTAATGGTGATGAGACTGGCAGTTTGTTTGCTTCGTAATTTCGATGTCTAATGTTTTAAATTTCAAATAAACATCTCTAATATAATATAAATCAAGAATTACATTCCAGTTTCTTGAAGCTGTTTCCCCAAATAAACAGTGTGGTGGGCATATTCCATTCACATAGCAATGTACACCGGAGTAGGGAAGAGTTATAGCTAAACACCCTCACCAATTTTGAACCAGTGAAATTCAGCCCAGCTGTATTTTTTTTCCATTTTTTGGGGCAGTTTTTCTAAAAAGGTAAAAAAAAGCGGAATCTGCCCAAATTTCAGTTGTATGGTTCTTGTTTTACAGAAATAAACATTTACAGTTTGGGTGGGTGGGAGGGGATGGGGGTATATTCCTCAAAACTATAAAACAGTAAAATATAATGACACTGATTTATATATGTATATACATGTGTATACACACACACACACACACACCGATAGACTTTCCTTCATGCTTAATGACCTCTGTCTGTGTGTGTGTGGTGGGGGGCGGGGGGGGATTTCAAACACACACACACCCTCACACACACACTGACAGACTCTCCGCTTAATGATTCTGAGTGTGTGGGGGGTAAAAACTATCTAGAGCTACTCTGTCATGAATCTTTCATTTACGACATCCTGTTTTTACTTTTCTTACCTTTCTGTAACTGACACACAAAGAACTTCCATAATTTTAACCAGCACAAATAGCTTTCTTGGACTAGAATTTGACATGCTTTCAGTAGACAGTAATACTGGTTTTGTATGAGGAATTCAGAACATTGCATAACTGGTTGAGTGGTAGAATATTGTTGGGATTAAGTATTTGTTCATTAAAATTAGTTTTGTTACAAATTATTAGAGAGAGAGCCAAAAGCCACACTCTCCAATAATCTATAATCTATATAAAAAAGGTGAAAGTCTGTCTGTCTGTCTGAATGCTATCTGAAAGCAAGCTCGGGGTAAAGACATTCTGAAAACTGCCCGAAGAACTCGAATTTTACTATGCAAGCTTAGACCTTTGCCACATGAAGCTTTTCGACTAAATTCAGCCAGGGATATACAGTGGCATAGCCAGCTCAAAGTGTGTGTGGGTGGGTGGGGGGGGGGGGGTGGAGGAGGGCAGGGCGAAAAATTTAAAAAATTACCAATTGACCATTCCCGTGATTTCGGTTTGGCTAACTGATCGTTCGGTTTCGCAAAAATTCTTGGCTAACCATTTTGCAACTTTTTGTCACCAGTTAAAATCTATGAAAATAGTGTTTCAAATATAATTTTGTTCGGGTGTTAGGCTTCCTGGGAGTGTAGGCGTGGGTCACGAGGGGGGTTCAAATTATATAAAAGTTAAACCGATTTAATTTGTAACCATGAAATTATAAAAATATACTTTCCGTTTTGAAGCCGATAGGTATTGCTCGATTTCAGTGAAATCGAGTGCCCCTGAAACAGATGACAAAATGGGTGTAGTGACTGTACTCGTTTGAAAGTTAAACACGGACAAGTCAGAATAAGAGTAGTTATCTCCCTTATTCTACTCTTTTTTTTACAATTCATTTCCAAGAAACTGCATTTCAATTTTCAGTCAGAATGATAAGAGTAGTTATCTCCCTTATTCTACTCTTTTTTTACAATTCATTTCCAAGAAAATGCATTTCAATTTTCATCGAAAGGTAAAATTTCCGTTCCGTCTACAGTACATGTAAACACTTCCAAGAACAATTTGCATGTCAGAAAGGGACATAGGTGCATTGCTCAATGTAGCAGCCTGATTTTCGTTAACCGATCAACAGTTCGCGTGTTTTACATTTTGCGTAACCGACACGCGAATGGTACGAGCGTTCGCGTGAAATTTTTTGCCCGGGGGGGAGGGGGGGGGGGGGGGGGGCAAACTCGCACATGTCAGCCTGGTTTAGAGTCGTTTTAATAGGGGGTGAGACCTCTTGAATTTCTAACTAGCGGTGGAGTTGTGATGGGGTATGGGGTGTGTGGAGATAAAACTTTCCAGGCCTTCACATTTCAGAATTTTGCGTCCCTAAATTTTGAAGCTAGTTAACCTAGGTAACAATAATACAATTTTTATGCCATTTTTGGACATGAAGATTTTTACAGAATAATCCTCATACGGCACTAAGTTAAAATTCGGGCTCCCACAGGGAGCCCAAATATTAACCCAGGGACTCGATTTAAACAAATCTGAATCTGAACCCACTAGAAATGTTATACACCAAATATGAAAGAATTCGGCCCAGTGGATCTGAAGAAAAAGATTGTTTTTTAATTTTGGAAAGAAATTTAGAGTGCTATCAGAGTTATGCCCCCTGTGGTACCCCTGTGGTCGTGGCGACCTCATTTGAACAAATTGACATGTGATAGGGAACATGCACAGCAAATTTTGTTGAATTTGGTCCAGTAGTTCGTGAGAAGTCAATAATGTAAAGTTAATGCTGGATGGACGACGAAGGACAATGACGGAAGACGGATGGAAAGTGATTAGTAAAGCTCCCCTTGAGCTTCGCTCAGGTGAGCTAAAAACTCATTTCCAGATTTTGGTCCAAAATTTCTAAGTCCAGACTGGACTCCAAATTTTCAGCATATATATGAAGCCAGGGACTTGGCTTGAACAAACTTGAATCTCAACTCCCTAAGGATACTGTATACCAAATATCAAAAGATTCTGACTGGTGGATCTGAAAAGGAAGATTTTTAAAGCATATTCCACATATTGCACTAAGTTGAAATTTGGGCTCCCATAGGGAGCCCAAATATTGACCCAAGGTCTCAATTTGAACAAAATGGAATCTGACCCCCCGAGAGATGTTATATACCAAATATGAAAAGATTCTGACTGGTGGAACTGAAGAAGATGATTTTGAAAAAAATTCCGCATATTGCACTAAGTTAAAATTCGGACTCCCATAGGGAGTGCAAATATTGACCCAGGTACTCGATTTAAACAAACTTGAATCTAACCCCCATAGAGATGCTATATACCAAATATGAAAAGATTCTGACTGGTGGATGTGAAGAAGAAGATTTTTAAAGAAAATTCAACATATTGCACTAAGTTAAGTTTCGGGCTCCCATAGGGAGCCCAAATATGAACCCAGGGACTCGATTTGAACAAACTTCAATCTGGCCCCCCCCTAGAGATGTTGTATACCAAATATGAAAGAATTCTGCCTGGTGGATCTGGAGAAGAAGATTTTTAAAGAATAATCCTCATATTGCACCAAGTTAAAATTCGGGCTCCCATAGAGAGCCCAAATATCAACCCAGGGACTCGATTTGAACAAACATGCTTCTGGACCCCCCCCACCCCCTAGAGATGTTGTATACCAAATATGAAAGAATTATACCTGGTGGATCTGAAGAAGAAGATTTTTAAAGAATAATCCTCATATTGCACCAAGTTAAAATTTGGGCCCAAATATCAACCCAGGGACTCGATTTGAATAAATTTGAATCTGCCCCCCCCCTAGAGATGTTGTATACCAAATATGAAAGAATTCTGCCAGGTGGATCTGAAGAAGAAGATTTTTAAAGAATAATCCTCATATTGCACTAAGTTAAAATTCGCGCTCCCATAGGGAGCCCAAATATCAACCCAGGGACTCGATTTGAACAAACATGCTTCTGGACCCCCCACCCCCTAGAGATGTTGTATACCAAATATGAAAGAATTATACCTGGTGGATCTGAAGAAGAAGATTTTTAAAGAATAATCCTCATATTGCACCAAGTTAAAATTTGGGCTCCCACAGGGAGCCCAAATATTAACTCATGGACCCGATGTGAACAAACTTGAATCTGACCCCCCTAGAGATGTTGTATACCAAATATGAAAGAATTCTGCCTGTTGGATCTGAAGAAGAAGATTTTTAAAGAATAATCCTCATATTGCACTAAGTTAAAATTTGGGCTCCCATAGAGAGCTCAAATTATCAACCCAGGGACTCAATTTGAACAAACTTGAATCTGACCCCCCCAGAGATGTTGTATACCAAATATGGAAGAATTCTAGCTGGTAGATCTGAAGAAGAAGATTTTTAAAGAATAATCCTCATATTGCACCAAGTTAAAATTTGGGCTCCCATAGGGAGCCCAAATATGAACCCAGGGACTCGATTTGAACAAACTTGAATCTGACCCCCCTAGAGATGTTGTATACCAAATATGAAAAGATTCTGACCAGTGGATCTGAAGAAGAAGATTTTTAAAGAATAATCCTCATATTGCACTAAGTTAAAATTCAGGCTCCCATAGGGAGCCCAAATATTAACCTAAGGACTCGATTTGAACAAATCTGAATCTGACCCCCTAGAAATGTTGTATACCAAATATGAAAGAATTCGGCCCAGTGGATCTGAAGAAGAAGATTTTTTTTAATTTTGGAAACAAATTTAGGGTGCTATCAGAGTTATGCCCCCTGTGGTGCCCCCTGTGGGGGGTGGCAACTTTGTTTGAACAAATTTGAATTGACATATGATAGGGAACATGCACAGCAAATTTTGTTGAATTTGGTCCAGTAGTTCGTGAGAAGAAGTCGATAATGTAAAGTTAACGCCGGACAGACAACGACGGATGACGGGCGACGGACAGAAAGTGATTAGTAAAGCTCCCCTTGAGCTTCGCTCAGGTGAGCTAAAAAGGGGGAGAGGAACTCTGTGAAAGCATAACTGCCCTATTCAATTTAGCCATAGAAAAACAAGAGGTACCAAAAGAGTGAAGAGAGAGCAAAGTGACATTTATTCACAAAAAGGGAGAAAAAGACGTTTTGGATAATTATCGAGGGATCTCTATCAGTAGTAACATTGGAAAAGTTTTCTATAAAGTCCTGAAAGGGAGATTAGAGGAGGTGACTGAGGAGAAGGATTATTTTGGGAGAGATTCAGAATGGCTTCAGGAAGGGAAGGAGAGTCACTGACCATCTTTTCACGCTATCCCAAATGATAGAATCCGCGAAAGCAAAAAAAGAAAAAGATGTTTATGGCCTTTTTGGATGTTAAAAAGGCATATGATAGAATATGGAGGGAGGGTATGTGGCAAAAGTTTGAGGCTCTGCGCTTGGGAGGCGAGTTTGTTGGAATTCTGAAAGCATTATATAAAGATGTACAGAATGAACTCAGTCTGGGTAACATAAGAACAAAACGTGTACCTATGGAGATGGGCCTAAAACAGG
Organism: Pictodentalium vernedei; assembly: GCA_031216915.1. Lineage (NCBI taxonomy): Eukaryota > Metazoa > Mollusca > Scaphopoda > Dentaliida > Dentaliidae > Pictodentalium > Pictodentalium vernedei. The sequence goes on along the minus strand of CM062289.1, from coordinate 167,520,941 downwards.
GGTGTATCCTTTCGCCAAGCCTTTTTGCATTGTACATCAAAGGTTTTGGAGATGAACTCCTGCGAAGCAAGGAGGGGTTAGCAGTTGGGGACTTGAAGATCCAAGGGCTATTTTTTGCAGACGATATGGTACTAGTGTCAGAAAGCAAAGAGGGGCTAAAGAAAATGCTGGGAATTGTTGGGAAATATAGGAACAAATGAAGACTCAAAACTAAATGAAGGCAAAAGCAAGGTTATACCCGTGGGCTGTAAAGTGGACCCTGCTCGAAGGTGGAGAGTGGGGGAGTTTTGTATTCCAGAAGGTAGCAGCAAACTTCTTAGTGTAGGAGAGACAGGTGACTACGAGTATCTGGGGGTAAATATAAACATCACAAAGAGGCATCTACCGAACCCTCACAAATAAAATTGATTCTGAAGGGGAAGCGAATCTTTAACCAAATGAAACTTATAGGGAGAAACAGTTTCAATAAAGTTTTTGTGGGGAAAACCATTTGGGAAATGGTGGGTCTGCCAAGTATAACATTTGGTACGGAAGTGGTACCCCTAAACCAGATGGCCGTAAACAGCTTGGAAACCCTGCAGAATGATGCCGGCTGATGGATAACGGGGTCGAGTAATGCTGAATCACTAGAAGCAATCGGGGGTGAGCTTGGGTGGATGAGGATCAAGGACAGGATAGACTTATTGAAACTCGGTTATCTTAATTATTTGGTAAATCTCCCTGACACCCGATGGTGTAAAGTAATGTTCCAGAGTATTTTCAACTCAAATATCAAGACAGGGAGGATGGTCCAAGTAAGGGAGCTAATAGAGAACTCATTGGAGATCTCAGACCTAGATGTAGGGACAACCTAGGGTAAAAAAAATCATCAGAGAAAGGGTCGTGGAGGATGGTAACCTTAATTGGCAAGCGGGGGCAAATCAAAGAGGTCTTTGGGTGGCCTGCGTGAGAAAGAGAAGCCTGTTTTTGAAGAGTACCTTGATGGCACCTTTTGGGGGGGGGGGGGGGGGGGGGGTCAATGTTGTTCAAGCTGAGGTCGCAGTCCCTGGAGCTGAGGGAAAAAATTTGAAAAACAGTGAAAAGGAGTGCCAGATTTGTAATTTAGGCGTGGTGAAACACTTTCTTCTAGAATGCCCAAAATACCAGTCTAAAAGAATAATATTCACTGGGAGTCTAATGGGGAGGTGGGTTGGGAGAATGAAGGACATGTGGGTACTGAGTGACTCAAAGGAGAGGGTTAATATGCTAATCGGAGAGATTGGGAAGAATGGGGCAAGGGATGTCATCAAGCAGTTTGTCTCCGAGTGTTGGGACGAGAGATCAAGTGTGTGAATAGGGAGGCAGTTGGGAGCACAAGAGTAACCAAGGCCTTCTCGCCTGAGAAGCGCGACAAAGCAGCGGCCGGCCAAAGTGTTATTATTAACCCTTTACCCAACGAATTGCCCGCATCCGCCCGCGTAATATGCAAATTCTGCAGTTGAAAAAATATTATTTTTGAACAAATTTCAACAAAACCATATCATGTGACCCCTCGTTGGAATGAGCTTGTCGAGCTCGTTCCAACGAGGGGTCACATGATATGGTTTTGTTGTTCAAGCTGAGGTCGCGGTCCCTGGAGCTGAGGGAAAAAATTTGAAAAACAGTGAAAAGGAGTGCCAGATTTGTAATTTAGGCGTGGTGAAACACTTTCTTCTAGAATGCCCAAAATACCAGTCTAAAAGAATAATATTCACTGGGAGTCTAATGGGGTGGTGGGTTGGGAGAATGAAGGACATGTGGGTAGTGAGTGACTCAAAGGAGAGGGTTAATATGCTAATCGGAGAGATTGGGAAGAATGGGGCAAGGGATGTCATCAAGCAGTTTGTCTCTGAGTGTTGGGACGAGAGATCAAGCGTGTGAATAGGGAGGCAGTTGGGAGCATAAGGGTAACCAAGGCCTTCTCGCCTGAGAAGCGCGACAAAGCAGCGGCCGGCCAAAGTGTTATTATTAACCCTTTAACCAACGAATTGCCTGCATCCGCCCGCGTAATATGCAAATTGAGCAGTTGAAAAAATATTATTTTTGAACAAATTTCAACAAAACCATATCATGTGACCCCTCGTTGGAATGAGCTCGTCGAGCTCGTTCCAATGAGGGGTCACATGATATGGTTTTGTTGAAATTTTTTGAAAAACGCGTTGGGTAAAGGGTTAAGGAAATTTTGCTGCTTGACATTTTGATATATCGACATCAGGGTTAAAAGTCAACCAAGTGGAAAACTTGCAATATGATATTTAGCTGCACATTTTTTAATTTTCTGTGAACCTATTTCCCAACATGAACTAAATAAAATTTTTCACTTTTAGTCTCAAAAACGTAGGTTATCATACCTCACTGGAACAAGCTTGCCAATGGAGGTAATAAGTTATATATTTTCGCAACAAAAATGAGCACAAAATTCTGTGCTATGGCTGTTATGCTGGGAAGGGGGTTAGGATTTTTCAGTGATAACACATTTCTGTTTACCTGGAACTGAATGACCATTCTCAATTGCCTTTTCTCTCAAACTATTCTCTAATGTTGCTTCATGAACAAGCAGATTAGCATCCTTGCCAATTTTCATTACCTCAGTGGAATCACTTGTGTCACCCAAAATGATCACCTTTCTTCCAGGCTGTGAAGGGGTTAAAACATCCTCTGGTTTAACCTGCAAACATGAAAGAGTTTTAACAAGTATGGCTATAATTGCTTTAAGGAAAGCTATGCTCAACCTTGTCAAAGGCCTGTAAAAACGTTGTACTACTGTCGGATTCATGCGACACACGACCACAACTCACAATGTTTGAGTTTACACACAAATCTTATGTGATATATATACATATATGTTAACTGTGTACTGTATAGGAAAACATAATACTATGGCTTTTATTTATACAGATACTACATCGTCGCTCTGAATTCATTTGGAGATTGTCTTTCATATGATGAGGGTTATATACTTTGCACTGCATATACAGGCATGTTTGTTTGCAACAGTACCACAACATAATGCACGCAAAAATATTACCCGAGAAAAAGGTTAAGTAAGATTAATTTGCATAATTTATGCACGAGAAAAAAACCCATGTGATATGTTATTTATCTTGTGCCGCTAGACCCCCATACCAAAAATAATTGAAATGGGAAATGTCATTCAGAAGTTCTGAACATATAACGAATTACATGCAATTTCCAACAAAAATAGCTGCCAGTCGGACATCTTGAATTTTTTCAGAAAAAAATTGACTTGCATCAATTTTTCCTAATGCCCCATCAAATCTAAAAATTTGAAACAAAAGCATCAAAGCAATTCAGATACAGGTGGTAACAAACAGTACACAACATAATACGCACAAAAATATTACCCGAAAAAAAGGTTAAAAGGTTAAGTAAGGCTAATTTGCATAATTTATGCACAAGAAAAAAAACCCGTACGATATGTTATTTATCTTATGTTGCTAGACCTGCATACCAAAAATTATTGAAATTGGAAATGTCATTCAGAAGTTCTGAGCGTATAACAAATTACACGCAACTTGCAACAAAAATGGCAGCCAGTTGGCCATCTTGAATTTTTTGGGGAAAAAAATTGACCTGCATCAATTTTTCCTAATGCCCCATTAAATCAAAAGATGGATGTGCATCAATTTTTCCTTATGTCCCACAAAATCTGAAAATTTGAAACAAAACAGGACAGTAGGGTGGACGGACAGATGGACAGACAGACGGAGTGCAATCCAATAGTCCCCTTCATGGTGAAACCGTGGGGGACTAAAAAGAGAGCTTTTAACTACTCCATTATGCCTGATAATGCCAATTTTCCTGATTGTGTTTGATGAATAACTATTTCAATGTCAACAAGTTGGTTGTGCCTAGTAATGCATCAAGGGAGACAACTCTAGCTTGGTTTGTATCACCAGAGATCAGCATAATATCAGCTGAGTTTGTAGTCATATCTGCTGAGTTTGATAATGGGCAATTTTGGGATGGAAAATCGTACACCAAGCTGAAAAGAGAAAACATGAACAATACTAACCTCTTTTCCTGATGGAAGCATAACAGTTTCTCCCATCTTCAACTTTCCACACCATGGCCCAGGAGGAATACCCATATCTTTTAGTTTTTGTTTATCCAGACTGAAATAATAATTTATTATTAACTTATCATTAATATTATGGGTGTTTGGGCTATTAAATCTTGATTACCGGATCACTCTGGAGCTTTTTCTGATTCCTTATCATTTATTTATTTATTGGGGTTTAAAGACACTTTCAACAGCCAGGGTTTTCTTGTGTCAGACAGTTTTAGGTTGGAAGAAGCCGGAGTACCCAGAGAGAACCACCGAACAGTGGCGAGCAACTGTCAGACTCCGCAACGTACAAACTCCTCATGAGCAGGATTAGCATTGGTTGAAGACAAGAGCACCATTGACGTGAAGTACACCTTAGTACACAATGCCACTCCCAATTCTGCATCAGATGTATGGTCTAGATATGAGGCTGACATGATATTATGTCAACTGATCTTTCACCCAACCTGAATAGCAGCCGACACAGTTGCAAAAACATTTCTTGAACAATTAGATTTTCAATTTTTGCCAAAAACGCACAGCTTATGACCACCCCCACCTCACTGAAATGAGCTCAATAAGGTCATTCCAATGAGGGATCCTAAGCTATGTTTATTAGACAAAGGAAAAAGTAATAAATTTGAATGGTGATTTTTGTGCAACACAGACATAGCTCATCTCCTCCAAGCCCTTCCACACCCTCCATTTGAATGGGTGCAATGAGCAAGTCCCAATGAGGGGGCATAAGCTATGTTTTTGAAACGAAAAATGAAAAAAATAAATTTGAAATGGCAATTTCAGTGAAGCACTTAAGATGGTTTTGGCCATTGTATTGGGTAAAGGTTACATCCATTCAAGTTACCATAACAATCTCCAGAAATGTTAGAACATTGCATAGGACACCTTGTTGCAGACAGTTTCCAACTCTAGAATCCAAAGGTCATATATTTCAAGTGCAAGGGTAGAGGATGCATTCATATTTATTCAGCAGTTGGAAATTCAGTTAGCAGATGGAAAATTCTCACTCATGGGTGCAAATAGTTTGATCAAAAGTTGGTTGTTTGCTGGACAGGGAGATAAATAAGAGCCTTCATGGCAGGATGACGATTAACCCACCTCATAACATTCCATTTGACAAGAATTATTTGATCCTTCCTACATGTATTTGATAGTCATGACAAGAATACCAATAGGTCAATTATACCTTCCATTGCTACAGTACAGCCGCCATCACTGTTCATGGGTGAGCAATATTTCCACAGACGCAATAAGATTCCAAATACTAATTATAGGAATAATTATCCAAAATTTAATTAATGAAGCACCAGATACAACCTGGTGCATCATTCAGACCTTTAGATCAGTCTAATTTGGGCACAACAGCAAATATGGATGTGGCCTGCATGGTTGGAGAAAAAGAACTGGTATTTTCTTCTTCTTGGCATCTGTTTTAGGTTTTAACTCCCCATCTTAAAATGATAATTTACAATCCCTTGTTATAGGTCTTCACCATTATCAATGGTTCCCACCACCTTTTGATGTAAGTTTACTCGACTAACTTGAGAAGGATTCTTAGTTTCCCAGTGTCGAGACAAAGGCTTATTTGAGTGTAAGCTAAATTGCACATGGCATTTACTGAAAAATTCCACAAACATGAATATAATAGATCAGAAGCTTTAAGTGCATGATCACATACAATTCGTCACAGAAAAGCAATCGCCGCCGACAGTGTCATATACGACACTGTCGACGCCGATTGCTTTTTCTGTGGCGAACTCTGTGGGTCTTTTAAAACTTATTTATCTGTTGCACTGTTTGATTCAAATGTAAGCTCTATGCTATATTACAAGCATCAGAGAAACCTGGCCAAACTATATATTGTCGAAACACTGCAAAATTAAGGAAAAAGTTTCAAACTCAGCATAATTTGGGCACAATTACCTTATTTGGGCACAGAGTTTACTGTCGTTAGTTGGGAAGAATTTAAAGGCTTGGCATCATTAATTAAAATTTTCCTGATGATGATTTTTATTACCTGGTAAATGCATGCGTGGACATAACTGTCCACATATGGATTACGACCAGTCCATGAAGCCTGTACTGTAGATACCAAAATAATGAAAACTAGAGTCAATCTATCGCCAGGGGGTGCGATACCCCCGCAATCCATCGCCAGGTGGGGTGTTACCCCCGCACCAATACCTGAGGGTGAGCAATGTCAACAATGTGACATCTTGGTGTTCAGAAAACAATGTCACCTAAAGGTCACACAAACAAATACCCCCGCCTTTCAGCTGGTAATGAAGGTACCCTTCATTAAACAATTTCGCAACGGAATTTCTAAGTCGATGAAGGCCATAATTTTGAGAAAATAAAATTTTGCAACAAACATTATAGATGTTGCATATCTTCAATGTGTGTGTAATCACATCATAAAGTTTTAGCTCACTGCATTCAAAACTGTAAGAGGAGTTGATTACAGCATGAAGGTACTCTCTATTGAAAATAGCACTCAAAATATTCTATGTCCAGAAAGGGAAATAACTGTGGAAAAATAAAATTTTCGTGAAACTTTATACATGTTGCACATCTCCATTGTGTGTATGATCCTATCCTTAAGTTTCAGCTATCCGCATTTAAAACTGTAAGAGGAGTTGATTACAGGATAAAGGTACCCTCTATTGAAAAGAGCACTAAAAATGTTGTAAGTCAAGAAAGGGAAATAACTGTGGAGAAACAAACTTTTCGCAAGACTTTATACATGTTGCACATCTTCATTGTGTGTATGATCATATCCTGAAGTTTCAACTATCTGCATTTAAAACTGTAAGAGGAGTTGATTACAGCATAAAGGTATCCTCTATTGAAAATGGCACTAAAAATGTTGTAAGTCAAGAAAGGAAAAGTGGGGTAGGAGTTGATTACAGCATGACTGTACCCTCCATGAAACAATTTTGTGACGGAAGGACTGACGGACAGATGGACTGATGGACACGAGGAATCCAATATACCCCGGGGTGGGGTTTTATAATAATTGAGGATTCTTCTGATGCTTATAAAACAATACTTCTATTCTTCATATTCCAGTTTCTAAATTATTGTTCAGAAATGCCTTGCAAACATTGCATAAATTCATTTGAAACAAATTCTTACTTGCCAGGTATAGGTTTCTCTTTAATCACAAATCCATAAGATGGAACTCTGTGTTTCAGCCAAACTGCTTGGACTTCAAGACAGTCATTGTGTCTGTAATGGAAATAAATCTATAGAAAAAAGATTGGTATACTGTGGTGAAAGAACTTACAATTCAGGCCTTACAACTGGTGTTGATTCATGAGAATCGACTTTGTATGACCAGTACCAATTCCACAGTAAACAAGAGATTCACTCGGAAGTGACTATGCCCCCCTTGACCTCCATCAAGGATAAAAAATTGTAAAAGGTTTAATATTTGTACTTTGGTTCGTTTCTGAATTATGGCTGAGACACGAATATTGATGATTTTCAGTGTGACCTTGACCTTGACCTTACGGACCTGGCTGTGGTGTGTGACACATCCACCTGTTGTCCTTTATAATTGAGCCAAGTTAGATGATTGTAGCCCTAATAGTTTTGGAGTTATGCTTGAGACACGATTTGTGACCCTGAACACATGAAGGTCAATTGTGACCTTCACCTTACAGATGCGGCAGAAACTATTATACGTGACACACCTTCTGACTGTCCTTAACATTTGTAAAAAGTTTAACAATTGTACTATGATTCGTTTCTGATTTATGGCTGAGACACGAATATTGACCGATTTTTAGAATGACCTTGGCATGTGACCTTGCCCATGAAGGTACGAACCCAGCTATGGTGTGTGACACATCCTCCCATGGTCCTTTACAATTGTGTAAAGTTTGATGATTGTGGCCCTAACAGTTTTCGAGTTATTGGCTCGGACACACACAGACACACACGGATGGACACATGCACACTTCAATCACTATATGCCACCCGACTTAAGTCGGGGGCATAAAAAATGCATCCTATTTACAGATTTACAAGAGTTTAACCCATAAGGCCCTGTTTCAATTTGGGTAGATTGTAAGTATAGTGTTCAAATGATTACCAAAAATAGCCGATGACCGATTACAGGTTATTTAAGCTCACATTCAGCCAATTGGGATGCCGATTACGATTGTAATACCGTGCACTACTAGACAAGGCGAGGCTCGAAAGAACTACATTAAACTGAACTTATTTTACAGTGTTTAGAGTCCGATCACTACTAGATAAGTCGAGACTCGACAGAACTAAATTAAATTGACCATATTTCACAGTGTTAAACACTGTTGACTCAGGTCCAGTAAAATTACCAGTTGCACACACTTGGGTGGTAAACGTGGCTCTCAGAGCCACGTTTACTGTCCAAGTGCACACAACTGGTAATTTTTACTGCAACCTGAGTCAATGGAGTGCAACCTTCACTTTTCCGGTATGAACTGGTGATTGCCACAATTAGACTCATTTGTAAGCTTTACATGTCGTTTAACTTGTATATCCCGTAAAGGGGCATCTGGAGAGATTAAGAATACACATTGTGGTGGTTTTTCAACTTTATTGAATGGTATAATTGACATCATTTAACATTAATAATTGAACAATTGCAGAAGATAATAAAATGTGGTTAATGAATCATCACAAAAAATGCTTGGCAACAATCGGCTGAACCGATGTTCCAGGAGTCGTTGCCGTTGTCAGCCGATTGCCCACAATCTGCCGATTGGGGTAGATGGTTCCGATCATCGGTTGAACACTATTTATGTATATGTAGAACATGCAGCTTTAAGTGGCCTTGCTGGTGGAAGTTAAAGCAAGTTAAAGTGTTACCTTATTATGAGGGAGCACAAAGTAAGGACAACCAGGCCTTCAAGCTTGGACACTTTCAAAATTTGTGGTTAGAATCGAAAGGAAATTTTGCGAGAACCAAAGTTGATTCTCATTGTTTACATTACGAGAATTGATTCTGATTCTTGCATGAATTTTAACTGGTTGGGTGCGGGAAGCCACGATCGTGGCTCTCCTGTAAAGTGCGGGGAGCCACGATCGTGGCTTTTGGAAATGTGATTTTATTGACCCTTGTATTTACATATAAAACACAATTAATAGCGCCCGGTTTGAAACAGTTGGTGTATATAAGATTGACCACTGGTAAGTTCATCAAATTGCGCATGCGGAAATGACCAATGGTCTATGTTAAGCTAAATTAAATGATTAATTTTCACGTAATTTTTCATAAAAACGAAATGGGAAATCCCCAACTTGACCCAAGTTTGTTTGCTGTTGTCAAAAATTTTTGAATGGGGTGTTCTGTAAGAGATAGAAATAATTTTACCCCCTTGTCAGTTTTAATATATCCATTGGTAAATAAAACAATGCATTCTTGTGTGAATATCCCGTTTTGATGATTTAGTTGTCATTTTTTTAATTGTAAACTCAGAGAATGAAAGCTGAAACGCACGTGCGAATGTCTGTTCCAGATATTTAAGACTATTTTTAGCAGTAAATAACAAGACAAGTGTTGTCCATAAAAGTTGTTAAAATCAATAATTTTAGTAAATTTTATTGTTATCCGAATAAATATGATAGGGGTGGATTATTTCATCAAAAACAATACAGAATTCAAGAATTATCCAGACGGAAGTGAAGGTCGAAATCTGAGTTAATTTATGCAGGAAATTTGCAATGGCGTCATTGCACTGTTCAAGTCTGTTGTGCCTGTTTGGCATTCATTCATGCATATTTATTCATGCATTAAAAATGTAGAATTGACATGTCCAACGGAGAACACAATAAAAGAAAGGACCCCCCTCCCCCAATGCCAGGAACTTTATGTAAGATATATTTTTATTTAACTGAAGCAAGCCAGCTGTCTTGTTTACAAATACAATACAAATTGAGTCAAACATGTGTACCGGCATCTGAATCCAAGGTAAATTGTCAACAGTTCTTTTACACTGCCATCCAGATATATCATTTAAAAATATGTCGAGATGTTCGTCCCCACCCCCACCCCTCATACTTTCCTGGGCCTTGTGTATTTTGAAAGAGTGAATAACCCAACGAAGGCCCTGTGAATACTTACACTTGTTCTCAAGGCACTTGGACATTTTGCCCCTGGGAGTTGGACGTTTCGGCCTCTACTCTAGAAGTTTTGGGGCACATACTGTGTACCATTCTTGTACAGTACCTCCTCATATAAGTTGTAGGATAACCACAATAAAATTGTGTTGGAACTGTTGGCAAAAATAAGAGATAAGTTGATAACCCAAATTTTGGGGGGTTATCCAACATATTTGAGGAGGAACTGTGTGTGTATCTGCAGGTTAGCACATGCAGTGTGCAGACAGGGTCACAACCTGTTATCTTACAACTTATTTGATTCATTCACATATTTTACCTGTAATTTACCTATCATAATATGACAAGTTATTATGCTAGTGTTATTTGTATAGGATATGTGCTAGGGCGGTATCTTGTGGGACTGAATAAAAAAAAACAATTATAATTTTTTTTTTTTCTTCATTTTTTACCCGGTTGCTAATTAGCTATCTGGAACACCTACAACACACCTGTAATGTGACCATCTTCAAATCAAACAATAAAATGTGGCCTCTGCCTTTTGGTAATGAAGTTTCAACTGTTTGTGTTAACAAATATCCTGGTAGAACTTTTCCATAATGGTTACAATAATTTACGATTATTTTTTCCATTTACCTGTTTGCTCATTTAGTACAGGTAATACCTGTTATGGCATACTTCTGAAACAATGCACAGCAAACATTGTTGTTAGCTGTTATAGTATCATATGTCAATGGATACATCTTGTAAGAGGCTTGTGAAAAACTTCAAAACAAATTTTCTTTAAAAATTGACTTTTATGATGGTTCTTACCTGTTTGCTTGTTAATGATAATATACCTGTTATACACCCACTATGCACCACAATCAACCAATAGGGTTACCTTTGATAAAAGGGTATGTTTTGGGAGTGGAAAGTAAACAACAAAGTCAAAAATCTTCATTTTCCCTTATGTTTTCAATTTTTACCATTTTTCTTGTTAATTAGTTACCTTTTTACCTGTGTTACCTGTAATTAATTCAATATACGGTAAAATAAAAAATGAAGCCTTGAAGAAAATTTAATTACCTTAAAAAATATGTATGCATGTTGATGGGGTTTCATCAAAAGAAAGGGTAAAAAAGTCAAAATATATGAATCATACCTTATTTGTAAAATTTCTGAAAAAAAATATACACATTTCAACTGCACAGTGTAAGAATTGTAGTGCTCAACCAGTTAAGCCCTGGAATATCATGTTTTTGCTCTCTCAGCTTCCTTCAATTTGCAGACAATAAAGATCATGCATGAAAAGGTAATTTTAACCGATAACCAAACACGAATATTTTTATACTTCAACCAACGGCCCAGACTTAGCTGGTGCAAACTCGATAAAATCCAGGGCCAAACACAAATTTTGAACCCCCCAATCCCCAAAATTTGCATACAAAACCAAAAAATTAAAGTCCTATCTGGTCCTCCATACTTTTGTTTACAGTGCATGCACGGTAACAAGAAAGGTACTGGAAATGGCGCAAAGCATCATTCTTTGTTTGGCCCTAAGTCAGTAAACAATGAGCTGACAACTGTGCTTTAAATCTCCTTTTCTGAGGATGCCAGACACAAATCAATGAAAGAATTGGTGGATTCAAGGCTATAACTAGATGATGGAAGTGAACAACGGTGGTTTGAGATGTTCAGGGCTGTAACTTTACAATAATTATAAAAATTATTTTATGTTTTCCCATTTTCGGGACATGCGCCTGATGTCATCATTCTTGTTAATGATTTTCCTACTGTTTGTTAAGTGTTCCTTCCCCTATCCCTCCATGAAACCTCCTGTTAAACTCCTAAGCTTTTTGGCTGTTTGTATTGAAATTTTTTATTAAATTTCTTGGGAGTTTAACGTGTGTTACAGAATGTTTATTCTGTTTATCCCCATGGTTACGTCCTCACCCTAGGGGTGTTGGGTCGTTTTGGTCTTGCATCTTCTATCCGATGTATCGTTTTTTTTCTTCGTATGAAGATCTAGCTTTGCATCTGGTAGCATTTAAATCGGTTACTGACTTTGGGCCCTTTTTGTGTGCCTGCCGTCTTGTTTTCCGGTTATTTTTTTTTCCATTGACATTTACATTTGGCAACGCCCTTAACATGTAGTATTAAGTATTATAATAGTTTTAGAATTATTGTAGGATACATTGATTATGATGTTCCCTTTGGGAACTTAGGCATTTTCAAAAAAAATATTTCGAAATTTTTTTTATAATTCTTTCGAAATTAATTTGATTGCTATTTTCATGTATCCTTATCATGGATTTTTGTTGTTGAACTTGTAGGAGTGCTATCGACTTTGGTTTTTGATTGTAATTAATTATGAAAGCTTACTGCTCTAAATGAAAGGCGAGAAAGTCTTCCTTGGATTTACATGCTTGTTGTCTTGCCTGTAGTCGATGCACTCCTACAGATTCTTGTCCTACTTTTGTATGTTGGGATGACAGACGTTGGAGATGGGTGTCACAGTATGTTGTCGGCAGTGAAGTTCTGATGCCGGAGGATAATTCGAGTTTTTCAGTTTCTTTTTCAGAGGAACAAGAACATGGTGATGGTATTGCGACACCCATCCATAATGTGCTGCCGTCATCGCGCTCTGATGAGCAAACAGAGCTAGCTGCAAAGGTGCTCATGAATATTAAGCAAGGGATAAGGCCTCTAGTTAGCGCTCTTAATCCTTTGCAAGCACCTAGCTGGACCGGTGAAGTGGTTACCCCATTAGTGGGGTCCGGGACACTGGGTAAGTCTGTTGCAGTCGAGGGAAGTTTAGAATTGGGTAGAGCAAGCATCTCATAAACTAATGCTCACCCAGCGATGACGGCAAAAGGGAAGAAGCCTGCAAGTTTCTCTTCGGGAAGCTCGACGAGGTCTGATAGACCGTAAGCGGGAGAGCCTTCTCTAACCCAGCAACATTTGGGGCTAAATGTTGTTTTTGAGAAACTTGACTGAGTCGGAGGTAACATCCACACTCGCCGCTCGGGACGCTCCGTCTAAACTGCAGCCAGGGTCGGCTACAGTTACGGCTTCTTCCTCAGGTTCAGATAAGCAAACACGACCGCACACTAGCTACCTGTCTATGGATATCCAGGCAGCCGTGCGAAGATGTTCCCAGTCTTCGCCCATGAAGTTGGCCCATCCGGTAGCTAGTGATCCAAGACTTCATTCATTGGGACGTCCGGGGAAGAGATCTACATCCGGATCTCTGTCCCCGCTGCAGCAAGCGGCAAAAAAACAGAATACTGCTGCTCCCTAAGCCTCTGTAACAGACTTGCGGTCGCAGATTGTGCAGCTCATCGCAGCTTCACAGCAAAGGCAAGTGCAGCCTTCCACAGACTCCGGTTGTGAGCTGTCGGACGGTGATGGGTCGGTCCAGTCATCTGTACATTCAGATGCTGTTGACCGAAATTCTCAGCTGAATCAGTCGGATGGCGAAAGGGAGGAGGAGGATTACCCTTCCCTTTCGGAACAACATATGGTAGCGATGAATTTCATTCATCAATACCATCCTGACCTTGTTCCACCTGATCAGCAAGCTGCATTTGCTAGGCAGAAATCGCTGTCGTCTCTAGATCGAGATGTCCTGCAAAGGAAAGATGATGTTCTTTCCTTCCCGGGACTATCTTGGCAAGTGTCGGAGGCCTTTGGCCACATTAAGGATGCCATATTCACCCTAGGAAGTTCGAAAAAGAAAGGCGGTTTCTTATCTGCATCTTCAATCAGCACGTTATTTTAAAACGGTTAGAGAAGATGTTCAGAGAGCTCCTCTGCATCTGGATGAGCAGACTGGGGATTTGGATATATCCTTGCCTACATCATTCTATTTACGCTTGAATGTGATGGAATCTTCTATTTCATCTAATAGAGCGATTCTGGATGCTATGTCCTATGCAGATCATATCACCAGGACTCTAGAGCAGCGTCTAAATGGAAAGAAATTTCAGGATATTAGTTCCTCGCTAAGGGTTCTTTCCAGGGCAGTCATGTATACCACGTACCACTCCACCCTTTCAGTGGCAAACCTGGAGTTGGTTAAACATGATGCAGCCCTTGCATCGTCATCAATTGTTGATGACAGGGTGAAAAGCTCTTTCCGAGTCGCTCCGGACACACACTGTTTGATGACAGGCTTTCCTTAGTCTATGAACAGGCTATCAAAAAATCTTCCAGCGCACTGCTACTGAGATCAGCGTCTCAACAACATGCATCAGCTGGCAGGAGTAGGCGAGATCTTCCAGTTCCCAATCATCGAAGGGAACTCCTCACGAGGGTCTAGGAAACCCTCTTACAGTTACTCCGGGGTCGTCAATATAGTGACTCGGGAAACGGGTGCAAGTCTTATAAAGACTATAAGTCAGATGCCCATAGGCCAACGGGATGTGGTTCTTTGCTGGGAGAACGTAGTTTCTCCTCCCACGTACAGGTGATGGTCTAGACCTCTGTTGCTTTCCAGTCGGCAGAAGGGTATCAACTTCGCAAAAAACTGGATGGAAATTACGGAAGATCAGTGGGTGAGAAATGTAGTCTCGGCAGGCCTGCGACTATCATTCCGAGCAAAGCCCCACTTACAAGAAGTCCCCATTGGACAAATCTTCCGGCAAATTCTTCCAAAGAGAGTCTCTCCTTGCGGAGATACAGGTTCTCCTATCGAAGAAAGCAATAGAGGTCGTCGAGAATCAAAATTCTCCAGGTTTTTACAGTCACCTGTTTCTCGTACCGAAGCCAGACGGCTCATTCCGACCAGTAACAGACTTGAGCTGGATGAACAAATTGATCATAGCTCCAAAGTTCTATATGGAACCATTCGGTCAGTAAGAGCTAGCATTCGAGTGGACGACTATACGGCAAATCTCTTATTTAATAACTCTGCTCAAGCAGAGATAACAGCAGCTGAAAGCAAGTGCACGCGCAGTATGTTTCAGTACACAGCATCACCGAGTCCCCAACTGGGCAATGAGCACTCAGTGTCTTTCCCAAGGACACAAAACAGTAACCACTGGTCAGGATGGAACTATAGACCTTTTGGTCTAAAGTCCAATGTTCTAACCAATGAGCCACCACGTAGGGCCCTGCAAAGCTTTGAGATTCGATTCAGTAGATATTCGGTTCGATTTGAAATTGGCTTTTCATTTTCTCTTGAATCTTTTTCATAGGAATATAGCCTGGGATCAGTCATCATCATCATCTCACAAAACCAGGCCTGGCATTCTGAAAAATTTAGGGGGCGGGGGGCTAAAAATCGCTCTCCTGAAATGATCTAGGACAGCCAATGGCTCTACTAATTTTTTTTTGACATGGAAGGCAGTTGAACCATGATATATCATATGAATGCAGTGCAACACTGTGACCAGACATGCTCTACTCACAAAGTTGCATTGCATAATTTGGATAGTTGTAATACATGTTACTTCAAAAGTAACTCAAAACTGTGTTGAAGTCATCGGTCCCGACAACTCACAACTGTCACAAGCCAATCATGGTTCAACTTTATCCCCTTCAAGTTCATCCCATCAGATAAATTTTGAATTTCAGTTCATTGCACCTGAGCCAGCTGTACAGTACATGATGCCAATTGAAGATTTTCTAAATGGTCCTGGGATAACACAATTTTTTATCTTCAGTGTTTTTTTTTCATCGCATTCGAAATTACTCTTGATGCAGTAAATAAAAAAAATGTGAACACTCTTAGACGGGGACGGCTTTCGTAAATTGTACGTCAATAGTCATGCCTATCGGATTTGTGTTGAGGGAATACCGTCACTCCACATGGTTATCACTTAATTTAAGTTCTTTGATTATCCGATGTCATTTAATGGGAATATAAGTTGGTTTTGAAATGGGGCAATGTTTGAATAGTAATAGAAACTGTACATACCCGGTGACAAATGAAACCAATCAAATAATTCTCGTGGGCAGGTGATGGTGACGTTTTGAATATTCGTGGAAATTCACAAAAAATCAGATTGATAATCTAATATCATGACAACCGAAAGTGAAAGTAAACACAACAGAGGTTTATAAATTGCCTGTGTTATGCTGTTCAGTGATGCCTCATGTAACTGACGAAAGATGGCGTTGTGATACAGTAACAGTTGAGAAAAATACTGGTAGGTATGAAACCTCTGAAATGAAAACAAAAAAAAAATGAGATAACCTTCTGATTTTCCCTGCGCTATGACAGGCAAGCATAAATATGCATCCTTCAATTTTGAAGCTGCGTTTTTCAAAAGTGTTATACTTATCTTTGTGCACCCAGGAGAGCAAAATGTCACAGACTTTAATGGTTCTTGGTGCACGTTAAGGCGCACGAAAAAATAGCACGCCTGAAAACGCCAAGCCTGCAAAACATATAGTTGAGATGGAAATCATACATAAATAATGTTGATATGAAAGACTGAGTGTAACTTCCCATACATTAACATAAAAAACATCTTCTCTCATGCCACCAGCCATCCTAATTCCAATATCAATGTTAAATATAAATTTAAGGTTTCCAAGCAATGTCGACGATGAACTATAATTCTTACAGGGTAATAGTCGAACTACATTATCAAGGCATGCTTTTGACAAAGGCATGCCTTGATGATGTAGTTGGATTATTTCATCAGACGGACTTGAGTCATCACAGTCAGAACAAATCGGGTTTATAGAACCCCAACTTCATTGGTCATCTTCAAGATACCACTGATTCGATTGGAGGTTCGATTCAGTTTTGAATAATAGACATGATTCAATTTGGGATTTGATTCGAAATTGAAAATGTGTCATTTGCAGGGCCCTACCACCATGCTCTTGCAAGTTTTCTGGTTATCTCTTTACCAAACCAAACATGACCAGACAGCAGCCCTTGCAAAAATGTTTCCTGAAGAAACACACATTTTCATTTTTTGGCTCCAAAATAATAGCTTATGATCCTTTATTGAAACAAGCATGATGAGCTTGTTCCAACAATGCACCATAAACTATGTTTTGGAGTCAAATGTTTTAAAAGGTAATAAAATATAATTGGTTATTTTTGTGAATTGTGCTTACCATTGCAATAGGGGAAGGGTTAATCTTAAAATGAACATAGAATATAAAACCAAGAGAGGAGCTTCCAGCATTTTTCAGTAGAGCCTTGATAGAGACCTCTCACAGACAGTTTTAGGAGAAACAAAGAACAGTCGTGGCTCTGCTTATCATCCCTATTCTAGTGATCAAACAGTGATGTTGTCCAGGACTTTGAATGAATTTTAACTGGTTGAGTACCAGAAGCCACTATCAGGGTTCTAATTAAAAGTGCAGAAATCCATTTTACAGCTTTACGCTGTATGCATTAGTTTATTGTTTGCTCTGCAGAAGAAGAAAAAAGTGTTTTGGATAAAATTCACTGTCAAGGCCATGACAGGATGTTCAGCACAATTAAAGATCCTGTGAAAGAGATACTGAATGAAAATTGATGAATACCTTGGAAACTTACAAATTCCAGATTCCATTTTCATCCTGTTCAATCAGCTCTGGTTCCATCTCACTGGGATGTAACGAAGGGCCAGCACAATGATCAACTTCCCAGTCCTGGAAAAAAGAAAAAGAAACTATCTGAATCAGAATTATCACAAATTTGTATCCACAAAGACAATCAAAGAAAATAACTTTGCTTTCTCACAGTACAATAGGAGCCTGTTAATTTGATAACCACTTTGCTGCTGCAAAATATTCTATTAACCCTTTACCTAACGAATCGCCTGCATCCATCCACATAATATGCAAATTCAGCAGTTGAAAAATATTATATTTCAAATAAATTTCAACAAAACCATACCATGTGACCCCTCGTAGGAACGAGCTTGTTCCAACGAGGGGTCACATGATATGGTTTTGTTGACATTTTTTTAAAAATTTAAAAAAATGATATTTAAAATAATAAATTTTGATATCGTCTGCATTGGGTAAAGGGTTAACAGGAATCCTGTACAGAGCGGGAGTAACTATAAAAGCTATATAACATCCCAAATTCTGCAAAAAAAGTAAAAGAAGAACCAGAGGAGTCTCAGCCAATGGGGCCTCTGGGTTAACCCTTTACCTAACATGAAAAGCAGAAGACACTTGCCAAAAAAATTCCTGAATAACAAATTTTTTTCATTTTTTGTCTCAAAAACGTAGGTTATGACCCCTCATTGGAACAAGGTCGTTCCAACGAGGGGTCATAACATATGTTTTCGAGACAGAAAATGAAAAAAATAATGAAAGTTAAAAAATTTATAGTAATTTATATATTTTTTATACTTACCAATGACCCAGACTTAGCTGGTGCTAACTCTTAAATTCTAGGGCCAAACACAAATTTTACCCCCAATCCCCAAAATTTGCATCTAAAACCGAAGATTACATGTCCTATATGGTCCTCCATACCTTTCCTCCACTGCGCATGCGCAGTGTCAAGCAGGTCTCGAAATTGGCGCCAAAAGTCATTCTTACAAGCAGTGCCTGGAAAAGCGTTATGTACTCAGCGGGGAGGTATGAGTTCCCAAATCATGGGAGGGCCATCCCCGTCTGGGTCATTGGTAAGTATAAAAAATATATAAATTACTATAAATTTTTTAACATTTTTATACTGTACCAATGACCCAGACTTAGCTGAATAGTAATAAGGTTGGAGGGCCTAGGACATAAAGCAATCCAATAACTCAACTATATATATACAGAATTATCCCCTCAAGGAGAAAGGAGAAATAGGCTTTACATGTATCTTTCTATTCTGCATCAAAACGAGAAAGACACAACACCATTCTGTACTTGAGCATAATAACATCACTGATGTCTATTAACCTCCAGTATAATCCATTATGGTAATTATTTAAAAGAAAGCCGATAAGTAAAGTAGTCCAGATAAATGAGACTCTTAAATTCATTAAAAGTGACCGATAATTGTATATTAACGTCTGCATGATATGTGACATATACAAATACTACACACCGAGGTACACTTAAAAATATTACATGGATGAGTAAAAAATTATCTTTACACTTTAAAAATCATCCCAGTACCGACTAGAATTACTGACTCTAGGGGAGGTATTCCCTTGCTTTTCACTATAAAGCAGGTGACCTAAAGGAACACCCACCCCCCTTCCCCTTGCCCTGGGTCAAATACCCCAGAGCGAAGAGGGCGGCAGCACAGAGTCACTGCCGGAACCAAAAGCCTACACAACTATAGTTGCAACTGTTTAGTGGACGACATTCTGAGCAACAGATAACGAAACTAAACAATGCCGGTCTCTAGAAATGGACTCAATATTTCTGAGGTATAAACTCGTGCAAGTGAAAGGCTAAAACCAATATGCAGCTGTCATTAGAACTGTAACAGCAACGCTATTAGCATAAGCCTCTGAAGTAGAAAGAACTCTTACTTCAAGAGCTAAAATCTTAATCGCAGAGTGCTGTGTTGTGTTGAAGATATTATCATAAGCAGTACTGAAAGCTAATAGAATCCATCTAGCTTTTGAATGGACCGAAATGTGGAGGAAGCTTCCACAACATAAGCCACAACAGACACCTAAATAGATTAATGCACGGTCTTTGTGGAGACAGAGGTGCTACCAACAGAATTGCATTGAGATTATTTAACTTAAGCAATATCTGCTGAATCAACGGCGCTGGAGGATACCCATATCCTATTATCCCGTCTCACGAGATGGATAGAGCGTCAACTGCAAACGCTCGAGGATCCGAACATGTTGACACATACACTTGCAACTGATTGTTGAGATGTGTCGCAAAAAGGTCCATCATTGGCTGCTATCATAGGTAGCAAATCTGATATAAATACTCGTTGTTAAAAGTCTATTTGACTGCAACAAGCGGCCCTTTCATGAAAGGGAGTCCGCTAATACGTTCAGACGACCCGGAATACAACGGACCGATAGGAGAACTTGATGTTCTAGTACCAACAGAAGAATTCATTCCGTTACAGTGAATAACAGAATGGAATGAGTACCTCCTCAGTTCCGAAAATACGCATATATCATTGAATTGTCAGACAGAATTTCCTGTGGGCAATCTGGATAACATTCATGCAATGACGTAACGCAAGCCAAAATAACATCAATTCCTGATGTTTATGTGCTTGATTAGGAACTACGGATCCCAAGGACCCTGGCACTTAAAAACCGTTGGGCTCAATGTTGGGTCCCAACCTATTTAACTGGCATCCGTCAAAACTGTAAAACTTGGATCCGGCAATCGCAGTGAAAGTTATTTCCCTGAATAAACCACTGAATATCTGCCCAAGTCTCAATCTGTTTCACTTGACTTACAAGAGGATGTACGTAACGATCGAAAGAATCTTCACCCTCCAACTCTGTTCTTTTTGAGTCAAAAAGATTTGGAGAGGACAAGTGCGTAGCCGCCCCATTGGAATAAAATCCGCGGCAGCTCCACACAACCCTATCAGTCTGATGAATTCTCTCGCTGTAACTTTGTCTGAGTGAAGACAATAGCGAGCATAACAACTGATTAAATTCGCTCTGGTTAACGGCAGACAAACGAGATTGTTGTGCGTCTTGAAGGTCATTCCCAGATGAGTGAATGACTTGGACGGCACCAGAACCGACTTCTCCTCGTTTATTATAAAACCGAGACGTCGGAGTAATAGAAGCAGATTCTGCACATCGATCTGAAGCGTTAACTCGTTGCCGTATCTCTGAAGAATGTCGTCCAGGTCGGCCAACGTTACCGCAGATGAATGAGCTCGGAAATATATCATTACCGAGTTCATTATTCGAGTGAAAGCCAAGGGCGCTAGGTTCAAACCGAAGCACATCGCTCGGAAGTGATATACAACTCCTAGGACTGCGAAGCGTAGATACTTTCTGAATGTCGGATGTACCATGACGTGAAAGTACGCATCCTTGAGATCTATGCTTGTAGCATAGTCGTTCACCCGAATACTCGCTCTGACTGATCGAATTGTTTCCATATAGAACTTCGGAGCGACGATCAGCTTGTTTATCCAGCTCAAATCTATGACTGGACGGAACGAGCCGTCTGGTTTCGGAACCAGAAACAGATGGCTGTAGAAACCCGGTGATTCCTGGTCTTCTACGACCTCTACCGCGTTCTTCTTCAGAAGAGACTGTACTTCAGATAAAAGAGCGTCTCTTTTCTGCGGATTTTACGGAAGCTGAGTCCATATTGGACTTCGAGTTAATGGAGGCTTTCGTTTGAAGGATATTCTTAGTCCTTCCGAAATTACCCCTCGAACCCAGGGGTCGTCCGTAATTGACGCCCAATCGTTTATAAAACTCGATAATATTCCACCTACCAGAACATGATAGAGGTTCAAACCATCACCTCCTGGACCTGCGAGGCTTGCGGAAGGAGAAACTACGTCCTCCACGACCCGCACATCGCCCCGCCGACCTAGGGACGTCTGACTGGTTATCTTGGCAAGAATAATGTCCCCCACGTGAGTCGCTGTCTTGACGGTCTCTAGAATAAGACCTAGAGGACGCATAGGAACCTCTACAGGAACTTCTCTTGGGTGTACTTGTCCCAGAAGTGCCTGTCTTACTCTTTTCTGCTGTATCCGACTTTTTAGAAGTGGATTTGAATAGCAGAGAAACCGAAGCTTTCTTAGTTATCTTATCATAGATTGCTGAAAGCTTGCCGTCGAAGAGAAGCTCTCCGGAGACCGAAGCGACTCTGAGAGAGTTTTTCCACCTTACCATCCACGCGTGTGGATGTAGCTAGGGCTGCGTCACGTCTAACCAACTCCAGGTTTGCCACTGAAAGGGCGGAGTTATATGTGGAATAAGCTATTGCCCTTGAAAGAACTCTTAATGAGCATTGTATATCCTGGAATTCTTTCTCTTGAAGACGTAATGATAATGTCTTAGTAAGGTGATCTGCGTATGATAAAGGGTCTAAGTTAACTCTGTTAGACATTATTGTCGTTTCCAACGTCGTGGTTGGAATTGACATAGACGACGGTATAGACAATTCTAAGTCTTCAGCCTGGTCGTCTAGACACAGAGGAACTCTCTGTATGCCCTGTCCTGCCGTTTCGAATTTATTCCTTGAATTGATGAAAGGCAGATTTAGAGCATTTGTGGACAAGAAACCAGCCTTGCTAGGTTTGGTAGCAAGCTTATATATAGCGTCATTCAATAATTCAAATGTTCTTGTGACATTATTGGACTGTGTCGGAAACTCAGGGACGATGTCCCTGAACCGATCAAAAAATTCTGTGTCCAATGATGCTATCAGTCTCTTATCCGGCATCGCAGCATTCTGGTCCGATGGAACAACCTCTGGAAGATAATGCCGGATAAAATCTACGGCAGCTTTATGTTGTTCTGAAAGGGAAAGCTCCAAATCCTTTGAATCCCTTTCGCCATCCTGCCGGACCCTATGAAGTTCTCGGTCGTCTGTACCTGATGCTTCAGCGGAGCGTACCGACCCAGCGTCGACGGATAATTCCTGATCCGACAGAGATTTTGTCGGCTGCTGGGATGCTGCGATAAGTTGTGCTATGTGGGATAGCACGTCCGTCACTGAGGCCTGTGGAGTAGCGGTCTTATGTTGCTTTGCCGCTGGAAGCTCTGTGTACGTTGACTCCTGCATACTTCTTTTATGCGAACGTCTGGAGTCTACAGGCCTCGTGTCCCTGGCTACTGGATGGTGTGACCTGGTCGCCGTGGAATCCCTGATCGGCGAAGCTGGCTGGATATCCGTGGTCACGTAGCCAAGGTGCGGTCGTGTGCGCTGCCGTGAGGATAAGGAAGCTATATCGACAGTCTCTCCAGACTGTCTATATAACGGAGCGTCCCGAGCTGCGGACGTATGCTCCGAATGCAAAACATTTTGTACCACAACATCTGGTCCCAGATGTTGTTGTACGAGAGAGGGACATCTCTCGCTCGCAGCCCGGATGGACCTGGACGAGCTAGGAACCGGACTAATAGGCTTCCTCCGTTCTCTCCTCTGATCCATCATCACTGGGTGTGCACTTTGTCTTATTATAGTGCTCGCATCACCCAAATCTCCTTCCTGGACTGCAATGGACGAACCCGGCTGCCGAGCTATTCGATGAATGGTCGCTACACCGGGCGAGCTAGCGGACGCCAATGCCGTTGATCCTACTAGGGACCTCTTAGGCAATTGACGTAATATCATGAGCACTTATCCGCTAGCTCTTCATTTGACTGTGACGACGGAAGCACACTTTTGAAGACATCACAGAAAATCACCGCATTCTTATTCCTGAATGAGGCCTGTGGAGCCGTGACTTACATAATATCCTCTGTCAGCTCCAGGGACGTTCATTCCTGCATTTATATAATATACGAACGTCCCATCAGGAAAGACCTCATATCCTTGGCTAACAGATGAAGTAACCTGGTCGACAATATTCCCTGGTCGGGAAAGCAGGAGCTCTAGGAACGTTCATTACTGCATTTATATAATATGCGAACATCCCCTGAAACTCTGTGGTCACAAGCCAAGGCGTGTGTTGACATGAGGATGAGGAAGCCCATAACACAGCCAGTTCGGACTGCGTATGTGACGGAACGTCCCGAACAGGAGGATTGGACGTATGTTCCGACTAACAAACAAACATACAACAACATTGCGGCTCAAATGTAGTTGTAAGAGAGAGGGGGCCTCTCTCGCTCGCGGTCCGGATAGACCTGGACGAGCTAGCTACTAGACTGACAGGCTTCCTACATACTATCCTCGGATACATCGTTGCTGGGTGTGCACGTTCCAAGTTTATAGTGCTCGCATCACCCACACTGCTTCCCAGAACCGTAACGGACAAACCCGGCTGCCGAGCCATTCGATGAATGGTCACTACACCGGGCGGACTAGCGGACGATCAATGCCTTCGATCCTACTAGGGATCTCTTCGGCAATTGTCGTATTACCCTGAGCACTTAGCCGCTAGCCCTAACACTGCAACGACGGAGACTCACTTGTTGAAGACATCACGAAAACATAACTCTGAATTCTGAAAAATAAAATGATAATATAGAGTGACCCTATGGAGAGAGGACCGTTATGGACCCCTCCCCGCAAACACAATATCGTAACACACATCTCCAACGTTGTCATTTCAATCAACACACACAGAGCAGGAATTAGTGCGAATACACTGAACCTGAGAATTAGAGGAAGATATCCTCGCATTATAAATAAAAAATATTTTTTTATCAATAAAAAAATACACAGTCATATTAGTCGCACTATCCCTTGAAATAAAGATACATAATATAACATATTCCATTATAATCTTTGAAAGAAAATAATTTGCAAAAAAAAAAATTTTTTTTTTTTTTTTTTTTTTTGGAAAAAATTTTTCAGAAGAGCCCAAGTTCCAAATGGGAACACCGAACCCAAATGGATCCCAAAGCCTAAGTGTGGACAAAAAATTCTAAAACATTTCAAAAAATTAATGCAACACTTACATACAATATTAATGTATCTTGCTATGTCTAAACTAATGTAAAGACAAGAAATCACTATCAGCAGTAACCGTTGTCAATGTAAACAAGAAGTTGTACGGAAACATGACTCCATGGAGGCACTGATAAACATGGCCCGAAATCAGTTACCAATTTAAACACTATCTGATGCAAAACAGAGATTTCCATAGAAGAAAATGCAGAACATCAGATGGTAGATGCAGATCACAACGCCTAAACACCTAAGGGTGAGGACGTCACATGGGGAAAAGAACAGAAATTCATTCCGTTACGAAGCCAAAACTCCCAAGAAATTTTAGTAATAATTATTACAGAAAATATGCCAAAAGCATGGAAGAATAGCAAGGGGGGAATAAAGGAAAGGGAGAGAGGCAACACTGATCAAGCAGTGGAACTTTCATAGCAAGAATGATAACAACAGGCTCATGCCTCGAAATTAGGGAACATAACATAATTTCGTAAAAAAATTTAAGTTACAGCACGGATTATTTCCTGCCACTGAATTTTCCTCTCATCCTTCTATTTCCTCTTTAGATCCACCATTTCTCTCATATTTATGTGTCTGGCATCATTTAAACTGAGATTTACAAGCACAAATATCAGTCAGATGTGAACTGATGAAGGGCCAAACAAAGAATGACTTTTGGCGCCAATTTTGAGACCTCCTTGACACTGCGCATGCGCAGTGGAGGAAAGGTATGGAGGACCATATAGGACATGTAATTTTCGGTTTTAGATGCAAATTTTGGGGATTGGGGGTAAAATTTGTGTTTGGCCCTAGAATTTAAGAGTTAGCACCAGCTAAGTCTGGGTCATTGGTACAGTATAAAAAGATTAATTGGTGATTTTTTAGAATTGTGCTGGCCGGTTTTGGCCATTACGTTGGGTAAAGGGTTAAACTCTGAGATTCATTTGATGAACCTCTGCTTGAGTATTTTATGCATTTTCATCTTCACAACATTAAGATCAGGAGCAAGTGGCTACAGTATAGGACTTCCAGCTGAGAGTACCACAGTTTGCTCCCCTTCAGGGGTAATTGTATTATGTCCTTGGCCAAGGCACTTAATCCCGAATGCTTACATAGGGGCACAGTGGCACTGGCACACTGCACGTTTATGGGTACTTGTCTTCAACCACCACTAGTACTAACACTGTTTGTATTGGGTTAGTAAGTTGACAGCTGCTCGCCACTGCTCAATGGTTTTCTCTGGATATGGTACACTTATCTTCACCAATTGCTAAACCTGCAAATGAAGAGTTCGTACATTGAGAAGTCTGACCATACCATGCTCACCACTTCTTGGTGGTTTTCTCCGGGCATTCTGGCTTCCATCACCACACATGAGGTGACTCTGACAGTCAGAAGTGTACTTAAAACCCAAAAAATAAATAAATAAATAAATAAATAAATAAATAAATAAATAAATAGCATTACGAGTTATGTCAGTGGATACTTCACCCTGTGGGTGTTTAGGCCATTCTCCTTTACATAAATTGGTCAGATCAGATAACATCCCTGCAAGTAAAGCTATTTCTTTTTAAGACTTAACAGGTTAATTGGGTGATTTGAAACATGAATATTTTTTTTAAACATGCCATGAAACCAGCAAGGAAAGCCTTACTTTAGCAAGATTTTGTTCATGAACAATTGATTTGTTACAATTTATTTAAGTTTTCCTGTTGCCACTCTCCAATAAATTGCAACAAAGCAGCAAGCCTATGCAAACAGTGTAAAGCCACTAAAGTGGCTATCAGGACTTTTCAATAAAGCCATGCTAGTAGCTTCTAACACTCGAACAGATTAGACCGAAATCACTCTCCCTGTACTTGCAGACATTCAATTTATTTATTTATTGGTGTTTAAAGTCACATATTTCTGCACATAAGCATGACCACGACAGTTTTATGGTTGGAGGAAGCCGGAGTTCCCAGAGAGAACCACTTAGCAATGGTGGGCAACTGTCAGGTCCCCAACATACAAACTCCACACAAGCAAGGTTAGAATTGGTTGAGGACAAGTGCACCGTCGACGTGCAGTATGCCTTAGTACACAACACTACCGTGCCCCGACATGGGCAATGTGGGTGAAGTAAGTGTCTTGCCCAAGGACACAATGCAGTTGACAAAGGTGGGATTCGAACCAAGGACCTCTTGGCTTGCAGTCTGCACCTCTACCTACTGAGCCACCATGCCCCCCCCCCCCCCCCCCCTGCAGACATACAAAAAATGTCTAACTGATATTGTTAAAGAAAACATACATGCCAGTTATCTGGTAGTTGTTCTTCACATTCTTTCATTTCATATACTTTATACTTAAAACCCAATTCCGATCTGGACAGTTCTAGAGATGTTTTAAGAAAACGACGTAATCCAACTGGACCATATATCTCCACTGGCTCACTATTGCTGTAATTTTGACTGATGGTACACAACAGCCCTGGCAAGCCAAACACCTGCATAGAAAAAAAAGATACCCTTTACAATAAAAAAAAACACTTGAGACCGTAGATATACATGTACAACCTCCAAAAACATTTTTCCTGAAAAAAGTTAAGGTGACCTTTTCTCCTGCCACCGTAACCCTTTAAGCCCTGATGGTATTTTTGATGACAGTTCAATGGTATTTACTGGAATAGACCACATTCATTATTTGGGGGTAGATTAATCTCAAGCATTCTATGTGTGGCTCCAAGGCTGCACATTGAAAAAAAACTGATATTTTCTACCTCACATATTCACTGAGCAGCAAATTACCTTATGAAGTTAGGTTGTACAATGGATCCCACTCAACTTGATCTCTCTTAATTGAATAACCTTGTTAACTGAATACAATTTTCTAACACCAAACCAATTACGTTACCTTAGGTATAAATTTGACCCGATAATTGCATAAAGTTTATCAAGTAAGCTCCTGTTAATTTCAATTGAATAATTCCTTCAATGACCCAAGCCTGAAAATAAGCAGACTGTCATCTGCAAAATGAGGTCCCCAGAGGGTGAATTTGGTCATGCTACCCTGCACAGCAGGGTAGCATCACAAAATTTACCCTCTGTAAACCTCAGTCTGAATCAAGGTCTCAAGCCAAAACAGAAAGATGTGCCTAGAGGATAAATTGGCCTACTGTATGGGAAAGCATCAGCAAATTCACCGTCTGGGGACCCCATTTTGCAAATGACAGGTTGCTTATATTCAGGCTTGCAACGACCACCGAATTTCCTATATTCATAGACCTATATGTATTTGGCCCCAGTACTTCCAACATAGGCATTTAATCTACCTTGTTTAACAGAGCTCCATGAACTCTGTCAAACAAGACATAATGGAATAAATGTATTTGTCTCAGTTGATTTCAAGTGAAAAAAGACATTGCGATGAACCGTTGCTCATGGCAATGAGACGCTTTCCTTGACAGTGGACATAAGAATCGCTGACAGTAGACATATGCGCGTACCCGGCGACATAAAATAAAATTAACGAGGCATTGACCAATCACTGCAAGGTATTGCGGTTGGTATCAGGACATAAGTTAAGTCGTACAAGTGTGCCATGCATGATTATCAGCCCGTTTACCCTCGTTCAATTAGGAATTTCCCCATAAAACTATTTTGTCCCGATACTGGCAGGACAAAAGCTTCAATACTGGTTGGAGTGAGAGTACCAGTGGTACTGGCACTGGTAGCAGTACGGATTCCAGTTGACATGCTTGGTTAGGCCTGTATTTATAGCTATGAAAGGGATGTATTCAATGACCTATTTGACTGATCAGGTTTCCAACAAGACAGTACATATACAGTGGAGCCCACTTAATTGGATATCTCTTAATTGTATATTCCTGTTAATTGAATATAATTTTCAAACACAAAACCATTTACCATATCTTCAGTACAAATTTGATCTGTTAATTGCATATGGGTTGTAGAGTAAACTCCTGTTAATTGTATATAAATTTGTGTAATATGTCGAAAAAATTACTGTGACACACACCAAATTCCCTTTTTTTATCAACCTTTTTGGCCTCACTACATCCAATACAGGCAATTATACTATTATATCTTGTTAAATGTTTAACAGAGCTCTATGAGCTCTGTCAAACAAGATATAATAGAATAAATGCTCAGTTTACCTCCAGAACAGAAAACTGACCAAATCCCTGTTAATTGTATACTCCTGTTAATTGAATAATTTTCACTGGCAAAATGGATATTCAATAAAGAGGATTCTACTGTATTCTCAAATCCATACAGTTGCAAAAAATCACACCACTCCATACATGTAGGTCGAGGGATGCTATTTCTATAAACCTAACTAGGACCCACAGGTCACTACATGTACCTTCTCCTCCCACTTCTCTTCACTTGACTGTCCTAGTTAGGACTACTATTTCTAGAACCTAACAATGAAATGAAAGTGTTAATGACACTGTAGCTTATTTTGACTGTGTGTAGTGTTTGATGAAAAGAATAATGTTCAATGAAAAGGATAATGTTTATGAAAGGATTATGAAACTAGAGGCTCAAGAGAGCCTAAAATGCTCACCAGGAGCAAGTTGTCCTAAACTGTAAGGGTTATGTGTATGGAGAAAATGTAATCTGAATGAAAATGAGTTGTAGCCGGTTGTCATTCAAGGACAAAGGGTCTATCTCAATGACACTCTTTATCGTTTATAAACAATGATTAAAGTTTTTTTAAATGAATTGTTACTGAAACTGTGGATAACAACAGGTGCCTGAAATTGAAAAGAATGATGTCTGCAATTTAGTAAAAATTTTACATTTCAAGAACTTTCAAGAACCATTACAAAATTTACACATTCTGCAACAAGAGCAACACCAAGTCTGGCATACGTCTCTGCCTGCAAATTTGAGGGTAGCATTTATTTATTGGTTTTTAACAACACATTAACAGGCAGGGTCATATCGTGTCAGCGATGGGTTTACGGGTGGAAGAAGAGTCTGTAGAAATCGGAGCGAACCACCGAGCAACGGTGGGCATCAGTTAGCCCTCAACGTGACAACCCATGTCTCTGTAGAGCTCTCTCTGCAGAGAGTTTTGTAGAGACAGGGTTACTGAGGTTGAAAACATGTGTAGCATCAACATTCAGTACGCCTTAGCACACAGCGTCACCGTGCCCTCACATAAGCAAGTGGGATGAAGTGTCATGCCCAAGGACACGTTTTTCGAAAGAAGATTTTGTAAAAGCTAACGTACATGAAAAGATTCTTAATAATGGATCTGAAAGAGAAAATTTTAATTGATTTTCACGATAGTGCATTAAGTTACAAATCTGGTCTCCATATGTGAGCCTATATGGGGACCTAATAGCTTGGTAAGAACACACGTCAGAAATGACCTTCATCAGATGTTTCATGTCAAACATGAGAGTTTTAGGACCAGTGGTTTCTGAAAAATAAACTCTTTAATGTTTTTCCCATTGACTTCAGTGTTAAAAAGTGCTGAGTCATCATTTTTTCAAAGCACGAAAAAAAGGTCACAAAACAGAATCAACACAATTTTTTTTCATCCATCTGCATCTGTTTCAACTCATCACAAGTAAATTGCATACCAATTAGTGTAGTTTGGAGGATATGGGCATTTGTATTTTGTTACTATTTTTAGCTCCAGAACCACTGAAAAAAAATTGGGCATGACTCAAGTACTTAGGGTCAACTAATGCTACACACAAAATTTGGTTCAAAACGCTCCATTGGTTCTTGAAATAGAATTTTCAGGAGAGCTCAAAAGTGAGCCCATCCCCTGGAGAGCCCAAATATGGACCTATCAACTTTCTTTGAACAACTTTTAATCAACTTTCTTTGAACAACTTTTAATGAGAAGAAGATTTTTAAAGAATTTCATCATATTTGGGCATAAGACCACGTCAAAAAAGGATGGAGACCCCATTTGAACAAAACTAAAACAGAATACCCCTAAGATGAAGATGATGTGGCCCATGTTTCAATTTGGGCCATTAGTATATGAGAAGATTGTTTTGTAAAAGCTAACGTACGATGGATGCCAAGTGATGGCAATAGCTCACACTGACTTTCAGTCAGGTGAGCTAATAAGACAAGAATTGTGTTAATTGAGAATATGTTAATTTCTGTTCCCAAAATGCTATGTTTTCAATAGGAATAATTTGAGGTGTAGACTGTACAAAAGAACTGAGGCCTGGGTTAATGTGGCCCTCACAATTAATGGTTGTCAACAAAGTTAACAAGTTACAGTAAAATCATTCCAAAGCAAGTCATCTTATCAAGTTACAATGAAATCCATTCATAAATACGATTCCTAAACTTTGCTAAAGGAATCTAGGTCACATGCTTGTCTGGTGGTCACGGTTGACTGATTATGACCAAAATATAACAGTCTCATCTAGATATCATACCGAGTCATCCTACCAAGTAACAATGAAATCCCTTCTTAAAAACGACCCCTAAAAGGAGCTAAAGGAATCTAGGCCACATGCCCAAGAGGCGGTAATAGCTGACCGATCATGACCCAAATACAACAGTCTCATCTAGACATCATACTGAGTAATCCTACCAAGTTACAATGAAATCTCTTCATAAATATAACTGTAGACTGTGCTAAAAAATCTAGGTCACGTGCCCTTGTGGCCATCACGGTTGAAGAATCACAAACAAAATACAACATTCTCATCTAGACATTATACCAAGTCAGCTTACTAATTTACAATGAAATCCCTTCATAAATGCAACCTGTAGGCTGTGCTAAAGGAATTTGGGTAACCCCTGCGTCCATCACAGTCGAACCCAGCCAAAATAGGACGTTCTCACCTCGTCATCCTCCCGAGTACAATGAAATCCCTTTAAAAGTATGACCTGTAGACTGTGCTAAATGTTTTCGGGTTTCAGGATCGTGCAGCTGTCATGGTTGATCGATCATAAACAAAATGGGATGTTCTCATCCAGACATGACCTCGAACCTGCACATGAAATTTTGGATGATCGGACAAGAACTACAGGGTGTAGCCTGTGCTAAAGAAAATGTGAACAGACTTACAGACTAGAATTGCAAGGTATCTCAATATACCAAATATTTTTGGTATTGAAAACCGTAACTTACCATTACCATGAGTAAACAAGAAGCCCCAAGGGGCCTTAATCACTCCCCTGATAAAGTGGTTCAACGAAGTATTTTGGGTCACATTCAGTTAGTCTTGGTTTATCACCACTACAGAGGAATGAAATCATAGGTCTTTCAGACTGCTTCCAATTCCATCAGCTGTAGACAAGCACTACCAAACTTCCAAAGGTTGTTATGTAACTACAGTTTGAAAGGTAAATTTTATGAAAAACACTAAGGAATGGATTTCAACAACCTTGAACCTAACATCCCCCTCATAGAGAGCCCAATTATTTAGCCAGCTGCTCAAATTGAACAAACTTCAATCTGATCCCCCAAGAAATGTTATATACCAAATATGAAAGGATTCTGACTGGTGGATCTCAAGAAGATTTTTAAGGAAATCTCCTCATATTGCACTAAGTTAAACTTTGGGCTCCAATAGAGAGTCCAAATATTAACCCAGGGACCCTATTTGAACAAACTTCATTCCCCCCCCCCCCAACCCCCAACAAGATGTTGTATACCAAATATGGAAGCATTCTGAATGGTGGTTCTGAAGACGATAATTTTTTAAATTAATTTCCTCATAATGCATTATTTTAAAATTCAGGCTCCCATAGGAAGCTCAAACATTAACACCGGGACTTGATTTGAACAAACTTGAATCTGACCCCTGCCCCTCCCCCCCCCCCCCCTCTCCCAAGAGATGTTGTATACCAAATATCAAAAGACTTCTAATTGATGGTTCTGGAGAATATTTTTAAAGAAATTCCCTCATATTGCACTAAGTTAAAATTTGGTCTTCTACAAGGAACCCAATATTAACCCAGGACTCGATTTGAACAAACTTGAATATGAAGCCAATAATCAATGAGGGAGAACAATAGTCTGAGCAACAACTAGAGGGCCTAAAGAAAAAAGGTCCTCAGATTGCTGTTGTAGATGGCGGAGATAAAAGGAGAAGAAAGTAGTAGCATTCCTCCAGTAAGCCGCCTTCATAACATCCCTGTGTGAAACAGAATTGGAGAATGCCCAGAATGTGGAAATGGGACAAATCTCATGAGCATAAAACCGGTTCGAAACAAGGTCTGTTGCAGTCAAACTGGAATAAGCCAGTCTGATTGCAAGACAAATCCACCTGGAAATAAAATGGGAAGAGATGGACTGCCTCTTAGGAATGAGAGACAGAAAGAATCTCTTCCGGCCCCTCCGAATGAACTGGGTGCGATTAACATGAGTCTTAATCGCACACACAGGACAAAGAAGAGGCCTCCGGTCAACTGCGGGAGGAGGTGCAGAATCAGGAAGTTCATTCTTGACAAGAAAAGAACAATCAGTAGTGAAGGTTACACTGTTAGCTTCATTTCTGAAGAAAGCCAAATCAACCGAAACCGCATGAAGCTCACTGGCACGTCTGGCAGAAGCAAATGCTAGAAGGAAAGCAGTCTTATATGCGAAAAAATGCATATTGGTTTGGGATAAAGGCTCGAACGATGCCCCCTCCAAACAATGTAACACCCATACCAAATTCTATTTGAGTGTAAGATGCAAAACTCAAGGCCTCTTCAGAGAAAAGTGCCAGTTTGGAGAGAAAGAGATTATGACCAATGCACCTCTTTCCACACATAAGAGAAAGTTTCTGACAGCATAAGCCTATAGCCTTTAATGGTAACAGGCTGAAGGTCTTTGGAGTCAAAAACGTAAACCAGAAAATCTGCAATTTGAGCGATTGACAAATTTTGGTAATCCACATATTGAGCTGTACACCAGCAACAGAAAACTGTCAGCATAAGTCATGCCAATGGAATGCTGCTGTGCTGCAGAAATGCACTCCACTGCTCATCCTGAAAAACCTCTATGCCAGAGACTGGACCTGATAAAAGACAGGCGTGAAGGGACAGGCTCGCCAGGTTGTTGTGGTACTTCCTGGGCCGGTCCTGGGAAAGAAGATCATGGCATAGAGGAAGACGAGTAGGCTTATCTGCTAACAGAGGCAGCAGCTGATTGATCCACACCCTCTGTGAAGACAAGAGGGGCGATCAGAATGTCCTTGCAACTGCAAACACAAATCTTTAACAACACCTGAGAAAGAATCGGTGCAGGAGGAAAGGAATAGCCGACATACTCTGTCCAGTCAAGAGACAGTGTCCACCACAAAGACTAGTTGATCTTGACAAGGGTGACAAATGTCTCTACCTGATGATTCCAATGAGTGGCAAATAGGTCGATGAGAGGACAACCCCACCATTTGCAAATCGTCTGAAACACCGAACGATGCAGCATCCATTCGGTGGGAAGGACATTGTTTCGTTGGGACAGGGAGTTGGCTAGGATTTTCAGATGCCCGGGGATGTGCTGAACAGCCACCCAAGCCTGGGCATCCCAAGCTAAAAGAAAAAGGCCCTGATACAGCCGATACATGGGAATTGAATGTGTGCCCCCTTGATTTTGGATGTAGGCCACCACCGTCAAATTATCCACAAGAAGCAGAAGTGTGTGATTTGACAGGTGAGGGATCCATTGCTGAAAACTTGACAGAAAAGCTAAGAGCTCCTTCTGGTTGATATGAAGGGCCACCTGCTCTCGAACCCACTCGCTGTGTGTAGACAGACCGAGAGGCTCTAACATCACATCCCAACCCTGAACGCTGGCATCCACTGCGAGGATGAGATCAACCCAAGGAAGATCCAATGGAACACCCAGAGACAACCAGGGAACATTGGTCCAAGAGTGCAGGTGACAATGCAGGGACTGAGGAATAATGAGTTCCAGGTCCAGAGGATCCACATTTGGAGCCAATGATCCAACAAGAAGTGTTGGAGAAGTCAAACAAACGACCCAGCGGAATGAGACCAAGGAGGATCAAAGCAGGTCCAGAGTCAGGGTGGAAAGGATCAAAGCCCAATCCTTGGGAACAGACACCACATTGTAAAGTGTCGAAATCCATGCCCAAATGACGGAATTACTGAGAAGGATTCAGATCTGACTTCCCGCAGTTGACTCTGAAAGCCGGCGACGCTAGGAGACCAAGCAGCCTCCAGACATCAGACTCCAGAATGATAGCACTGGGATGCAGTTGGAGGATGTTAGTGCTGTGTGGTATACCAAATTTTTGGTACGGTTTCAGTATTATATTGATACCGAAAAACTGTACCGAAACCAAATCAAAATAATGCTTATTTCGGTATCTATATTTTTATGTGAAATTGACAGAAAGTCAATTCATCAAGGCGGATTGTAAATCTAAAAGCCTGTGTGCTGCATATTTTAATCAAATTGATAAGAAAACACACAAATGTGAACTTTGTAAGTGACAGGTAGGCAACAGATGCTGTGAATACGTCGGAGAAAGAAATAAAAAAGTGACAGCAGAAAAACGAAAAATGGCAAGTTGTTAACTTTGTACTTCCGTTTCCGAAGAAATACGGCCCGGTTCCAGAGTTTCCAACATTCTGGCTGATTCAATATATTTTCTGAAAATTACTGTGTGATTTATTCACAGGGGACATACGAGGTCGGGTGGGTGGTTGACTGGTTGATATCTGGTTAGAAACAATCCACTGGTTTTGAAAATTCAATACGTTGACAACTTGACGTACAATTTACAAACGTTAATACTGCTACTGTGCCATTGGTTATCGTGTCTCGGCGATTTTTTTTTTATAGCATTTCTTTCAATTCTGCATTACTACTTTAAGTTGCAGATACTTTTAACAACTGATCATTTTATTAAAATACAAGCTCCCAAACTTTAATACCTGATCATCTGCTTTATATTCTTTCGAATAAATAATTTATACTGCACACCAGTGCACATGGAAAAGAAGTGATTGACCTTAATTTTAAGATACTTTAAAAAACAATGTATGGAAGCCAACAGGTGACATCAGATTTAGCATTATCGAAGTTCATTTGGTCAGTCGAGGCATTGCAATTGCTTTGAAAATGATTTGCTTTTATTAGTAAATTGATTTGCACATGTTTTTCTCATGGAAAAAGAAAATTTACCCAAATTTGTCATGGAAAATTGTCATTTCTCTGGAATTTTCAGAAACGTGCATGAGGCCAAGAACCAGAAGTGAAATTAGTGAACACTGATAGAGTGATTCCACTCAAAATCCCCTATAAATATTCCCCCACAAAACGAAGTTTTAGGGGGGGGGAGGGGGTATATAGGATCAACTTGACCGTTGTTCGGTCTGTTGTAGTCGTCGGTCCATTGTACTTGCAAACTTGTGGAGCGAACTACTTCCACAGTTTTAGCTGCATTTTCATGAAACTTCACAAAAATGATCAACATGATGAGGAGCAGAGCGTGACATAATTTTTCTCCGATCAGATTCAAGATGGCCGACTGGTGGCCATATTGGATTTTTTTTTATGTAAACTTGTGGAGTGAACTGCTTCCACAGTTTTAGCCTCATTTTCATGAAACGTCACAAAAATGATCAACATGATGAGGAGCAGTGCTTGACATAATTTTTTTCCCGATCGGATTCAAGATGGCTGACTGGTGGACATACTGGACTTTTTTTTATGTAAACAGGGCTTATATTTCGTCTAAATTTGTGAGTATCCATTTGGATTCTCGTGAAAATGGTTGCGAGAATCCATACCTACTATGAGTGTCCCAGGATCCCAGGACGCTACCATGATTGAACCACTGTTGTATACTGATAACACATGTTAACCTTTTACCCAACACACCTTTTTAATTTTTAAAAATAAGTTTGATCATTTTTAAACAATAAATAATAAATAAATGATAAAATAATTAAATGAACAATATTTACCAATAAAATCTTACAAATATGGCTGTCGTTGGAACCGGCTCAATGAGCCGGGTCCAATGACAGACATATTTGTAAGGTTTTATTGACAAAGTGTCAGGATATTTCAGGTCATGTTAGCCTTCTATTGGTTAATTTGTTTCCGCTGTATTAGTTAAAGGGTTAAATTGACTCAATTTTTTTCACGCGAATCCTAGCAGAGGTGCAGCGAGAATCTACATGGATTCTCACCGGTTTTATTGCGCGAAATCTTTGTGCGAATCTATTCTCGGATTCTCATCGAAATTTCAGCCTTGGTAAACTTGTGGAGCCAACTACTTCCACAGTTTTATGAAACATTTTCATGAAACTTCACAAAAATGATCAACATGATGAGGAGCA
The DNA here is from genome assembly GCA_031216915.1 of Pictodentalium vernedei. NCBI lineage: Eukaryota > Metazoa > Mollusca > Scaphopoda > Dentaliida > Dentaliidae > Pictodentalium > Pictodentalium vernedei. The sequence continues at coordinate 167,483,975 of CM062289.1, read as the reverse complement.
GTGCGTGACATAATTTCTTTCTCGCTCGGTTTCCTGATGGCCAACTGGCGACCATGTTGGATTTTTTATGTAAACTTGTGGAGCGAACTACTTCCACAGTTTTAGCCACATTTTCCTGAAACTTCACAAAAATGATCAATATGATGAGGGGAAGTATGTGACATAATTTTTTTCCCGCTCGGTTTCAAGATGGCTGCCTGGCAGCCATATTGGAATGTTTTTTTACTTAGAAAAACTGAATGCTCCTTTTCAGTCACCCGAACAAGTGGGGGGTATAGCAGGCGAGAGACCATCTCTAGTTGCAACTAGGTGAATGTCATAAAACATGTTATTTTATATGTTTATCAAGGATGAACCCGAACAATGAATGGTGGATGACACCATGTCAATGACGCATTGCATGATTGGCAATGATTGCATAATGTTTTCACAACTGGGATTATCATAGAGAGACTAATTACAGTTGAATTACTTCAATTTACTTGCATATTTGTGTGGATATTGGACATTTAATTCACTGGACAGTGGACATTAATCTTGTTGCAACTTTGAAAGATAAGGAGGGGGGGGGCAGGGCCTGACTAAGAGTGTTACTACCAGTGAAAACTTGAAAGCCTGAAGTTGAAGAACATATATGTTTCTTCTACCCGATTCAATGGGGGAGGGGCATGGTACATGTACGAAGGACAGAGAGGCCAACCGATTAGCTTGGCAAGTTATTTTAATGAATCACTCGATAGTGTGATGATTCAAAATGAAAGTGTCAATGACACTGTAGCTTAACTTGTGTGTTGTGTTTGATGAAAAGGATAATGTTCAATGTTTATGAAAGGATTATGAAATGAGACAAAGAATTGTGATAATTGGGAATATGTTCATTTCTGTTCCCTGTATGCTATGTTTATGATAAAAATAATATGAGGTGTACACTGTACTAAAGAGCTGAGGGGTGGGTTAATATGACCTCACAGTTAATGTATGTGGTCCTCACAGTTAACGTATATCAACGAAAGTTACCAAGTTACAATGAAATTATTCCAAAACGAGTCATCCTATCAAGTTACATTGAAATCCCTTCATAAATATGGCCTGTAGACTGTGCTAAAGGTTTTCGGGCTTCGGGCCCCTGTAGCCGTGAGTTTCCCAATTGCGTCCAAAGGGGACGTTCTCATCTAGACATTATATGAAGTCAACCTACCAAGTTACAATGAAATCCCTTCATAAATATGACCTGTAGACTGTGCTAAAGGTTTTTGGGCTTTGGCAGCCATCATGGATGAATGATCGCAAACAAAAGGGGACATTCTCATCTGGAGTGATCCTATGAAGTTACAATGAAATTCCTTCATAAATATGACCTGTAGACTGTGCTCAAGGTTTTCGGGCTTCAGGCCCCTGAAGCCGTCACAGTTGACCAATCACGACCAAAAGGGGATGTCATCATCTAGGCATTATATGGAGTCAAACTAACAGGTTACAATGAAATCCTTCCATAAATATGACCTATAGACTATGCTAAAGGTTTTGGGCGCGGGCAGCCATAAAGGCTGAGTGATCGCGACCAAAATGGGACGTTCTCATCTAGACATTATTTGGAGTCATCCCACCAAGGTACAATGAAATCCCTTCATAATTATGACCTGTAGACTGTTCTAAAGGTTTTCGGGCTTCGGGCCCCTGTAGCTGTCACAGTTGCCCAATCATGCCCAAAAGGGGCTGTTCTCATCTAGACATTATATGAAGTCAGCCTACCAAGTTACAATGAAATCCCTTCATAAATATGAACTGAAGACTGTGCTAAAGGTTTTCGGGCTTTGGGCTAGGGCAGCCATCATGTTTGAATGATCGCAACCAAAAGGGGACATTCTCATCTGGGCATCATCTGGAGTGATCCTACGAAGTTACAATGAAATCCCTTCATAAATATGACCTGTAAACTGTGCTCAAGATTTTCGGGCTTCAGGCACCTGTAGCCATCACAGTTGACCAATCACGACCAAAAGGGGATGTCATCATCTAGGCATTATATGGAGTCAACCTAACAAGTTACAATGAAATCCTTCCATAAATACGACCTATAGACTATGCTAAAGGTCTTTGGGCTCGGGCAGCCATAAAGGCTGAATGATCGCGACCAAAAGGGGATGTTCTCATCTAGACATTATTTGGAGTCATCCTACCAAGCTACAATGAAATCCCTTCATAATTATGACCTGTACACTGTTCTAAAGGTTTTCGGGCTTCGGGTCCCTGTAGCCATCACAGTTGCCCAATCGTGTCCAAAAGGGGACGTTCTCATCTTGACATTATATGAAGTCAACCTACCAAGTTACAATGAAATCCCTTCATAAATATGACCTGTAGACTGTGCTAAAGGTTTTCGGGCTTCGGGCAGCCATCATGGTTGAATCATTGCAACCAAAGGGGACAATCTCATCTGGGCATCATCTGGAGTGAACCTACGAAGTTACACTGAAATCCCTTTATAAATATGACCTGTAGACTGTGCTCAAGGTTTTCAGGCTTTGGGCACCTGTAGCCATCACAGTTGACCAATCACGGCCAAAAGGGGATGTCATCATCTAGGCATTATATGAAGTCAACCTAACAGGTTACGATGAAATCCTTCCATAAATATGACCTTTTGCCTATGCTAAAGGTTTTGGGGCTCGGGCACCCATCAAGGCTGAATGAACACGATCAAAATGGAACGTTCTCATCTAGACATTATTTGGAGTCATCCTACCAAGTTACAATGAAATCCCTTCATAAATATGACCTGTAGACTGTGCTAAAGGTTTTTGGGCTTCGGGCCCCTGTAGCCATCACAGTTGCCCAATCAGGACCAAAAGGGGACTTTCTCATCTAGACATTGTATGAAGTCAACCCACCAAGTTACAATGAAATTCCTCAATAAATATGACCTGTAGACTGTGCTAAAGGTTTTTGGGTTTTGGGCTCGGGCAGTCGACACGGTTGGCAGATCATGCCCAAATGGGGAAATTCTCATCTAGACATCATAAGGAGTCATCCTACCAAGTTAAAATGAAATCTCTTCATATTAAACATGACCTGCAGACTGTGCTAAAAGTTTTTGGGTTTCGGGCTTGGGCAGCCATCACAGTTGATAGATCATGCCCAAAAGGGGACGTTCTCATCTAGGCATTATACAGAGGCATACTACCAAGCTACAATGAAATCCCTTCATAAATACAACCTGCAGACTGTGCTAATGGTTTTCGGGTTTTGGGCTCGGGCAACCATACCGGTTGACCGATCGTGACCAAAAGGGACGTTCTCTTCTAGACATGACCCCAAACTTGCATATGAAATTTCGTGATGATCAGACAAAAACTGCGGGGTGTAGCCCGTGCTAAAGGAAAATGTGAACAGACTCACAGACTCACAGACTAACAGACTTCTGCACGCGTGATGGCAATAGCTTATCTTGACTATGTCAAGTTAAGCTAATAATATATGGGGAATATGACTGGTGGTATGGTACATTATTAGTATTGAGCAAAAAAGCATTGCAGTTCTCATTTTGATTTTGTATCAATTTACTCACATTCAAAAATAATAAATTGTTTTTGCATGTGTTTCAATTTACCAACAACCAAAACAAAGAAATGAAAATGCTCCAATATTTATGTCAACGAAAAGTACACAAATGAATATTCAAAACTAATTTACTGAGTTTGTAAGAGTTCACACGTCTTTCTGACACCAGCTAATTAATATTCATGATGAAAGGTCATGAATGAGAATTGTAAGATATTGTTGACATTTCATTGAATTGTGCCATTTTTTTGTTTTGTTTGTTTTGGATGTTAGACAAACAATAAATCCCAATTTTATTCCACAAAAGTTATTTAGTGTTTTATTGATAATAGATATGTAAGTCTCAATTGTTTATTTGTAAAAAATCAGAAAATAAATTATTGAATTATTCAAACACTAATAACTTCGATGACTGAATCAAATTAATCAATAATTCAGTATACCACGGTATATTTTCTTTGATACCACACTCTATCAGTATCACAGACTCACAGACTTCCACACATGTGATGGCAATAGCTTATTTTGACTTTGTCAAGTTAAGCTAAAAAATACCTGCCCACATGCAATTTTACAAAAAAAAAATGGCCTGAGCAACAGAAGATCTACTTTGTGAGGCCCAATGGCACTAAATCACAGCTGACTTGGAAATTCTGCATTCTCCCCAAATTAGACAAATCTAAAGGCCTGAGTATGTGTTCAAAGATGTGATATCAACTGAATATTTTAAACTCACATGATCACCATGCAGATGAGATATAAAGATTTTTGTAATTTTCCCAAGCTTCATTTCACTCTTCATAAGTTGGATCTGCGATCCTTCTCCACAGTCAAAAATCCAAGTAAATGCACCTTCAAAGAGTTAAAAAAAAAAATTCTAGAGACCTAAAAAGATTTCTTTCAATTAATAGACATAAGAACACACAAACCAGAGGCTCAAGTGAGCCTAAAATACTCAACTGGATCAAGTTGTCAAGAAGGAAACAAGATGTCCCAAGAGGCCTTAATTGCTCACCTGACAAGTTGTTCAAAGAAGTCTTTTGGATCACATTCAGCTAATCATGGCTCATCAACACTTCAGAGGAATGAAGTCATGAAATTATTTTTGGGGTCCTTTTTTTTTTTTTACATAAATTCACTCTAATTCCCTTTTTTTATTGACCCCCATGAGTGGGGAGTGGGGTTTGGTGGTCATAAGGGTATTTTTTCTTCTGGGGGGGAGGAGGGGGAGGGAGAGGAGGGGTGCATAAAATCACTCTAAATCTTTCAAAATATATTTTGCAGCCGAACATTTTTTACATCTAACTGCCCCCCCCCCCCCCCCACAAGGAAGGGAGGGGAGGACATAGGGTAAAAACATTTTCGCATAAAACCACTCTAATTCATCGATTTTGAAAATAATCTAAAAAAAAAATTTCAGAATTTTGGTCCAAAAATTTCCAGGCTATAAAAAAAAAAATTTTCATCTCAAAAATGAACAAACCGCATAAAATAATATCAAGAAATAAATTTTCCGAATTTTGGTCCAATATTTCCAAGCCAGAACCAGACCCAAAATTTTCAGGCTATAAAATTTGTTTTTTCATCTCAAAAATGAACAAAACACATCAAAACATAAATTTTCCGAATTTGGGTCCAAAATTTTGGGAGTCCAAAGCGGCTCCAACATTTTCAGGCTAAATTTTTTTTTCTATCTCAAAATTGAACAAATTTCTTTCTCAAAATTGAACAAAATGCAAAAAACAAAAAAAAAAATTCAAAATGTTGGTCCAAAATTTCCATCTGAACATAACCCCAAATTTTTTTTCATCTCAAAATTGAACGAAATGCATAAAAAATAGAGAAAAAAAATTTCTGCAATTTTGGTCCAAAATTTGTAAGTCCGAACCAGGCCCCAAATTTTCAACCCAGGGACCCAATTTGAACAAATTTGAATCAGATCCCCCTGGAGATGACGTATACTAAATGTTGAAGTATTCTGACTGGTGGATCTGAAAAAGAAGATTTTTAAAGAATATTCCACGTATTGCACTAAGTTAAAATTCAGGCTCCAATAGGGAGCCCAAATATCACCCCAGGGACTCGATTTGAACAAACTGCAATCTGACCCCCATAGAAATGTTATATACCAAATATGAAAAGATTCTGACCATTGGATCTGAAGAAGATTTTTTTTGTATTTTATGGTTGCTATCAGAGTTATGCCCCTTGTGGTGCCCCCTGCAGACGTGGTAACTTTACTTGAACAAACTTGAATTGACATATAATGAGGAATGTGCACACCAAATTTGGTTCAATTTGGTCCAGGTATTTGTGAGAAGTCGATAACGTAAAGTTTACACCAGACGATGATGGACGACGGAGGACAACGGATGGACGATGGACTGATGACGGACGGAAGGTGATTAGTAAAGCTCCCCTTGAGCTTCGCTCAGGTGAGCTAATATAAGTAGGTTAGAGGAAGAAAGCAAGACAGGGTTTATATTTCATCTAAATTTGGGAGAAGCCATTTTGGATTCTCGCAAAAATGGTTGCGAGAATCCGTACCTGCTATGAGTGTCCCAGGATCCCATGAGGTCACCATGGTTGAACCTCTGTTGTATAGTGATAACACATGTTAACCCTTTTCCCAACAAAGCTTTTTAATTTTTAAAATATAAACTGAATTTGATAATTTTTAAAAAAATAAACAATATTTATTAATAAAACCTTACAGAGCCGGTTCCAATGACAAACTTATTTGTACAATTTTATTGACAAAGTGTCAGGATATTTCAAATCATGTTAGCCTTGTTTTGGATAATTTGCTGTCGTTATGTCAGGTACAGGGTTAAATTGACTCAAATGTTTTCATGCAAATCCTTGCAGAGGTGCAGCAAGAATCTACATGAGATTCTCACTGGTTTTGTTGCACGAATCTTTGCATGAATGGATTCTCAGATTCTAGTCAAATTATAAGACCTGCAAAATAAGGTTATTAGTGTAAAGGGATCACAAAGATGGAGGAAAAAATGAACAATTTTGAGCGCTGACTGCAAGTTGCCCTGGAGGAACTAGAAGGCTAGTGTGCAAAATAGCACATCAAACTCAACCCCAAAAATCTCAAAGTTAATCATAACAAAATAACTCCGAGCGCTACCCATCAACCTGTAACTCTATAATACCAAACTTAAAACCTGCGACAAGGCTAAGTTCCTAAGAATAACTATCAACAGGAAACTAAAACTAAATACCCATATATCCAACACTACAACCAAGCCAATAAAAGAATTAATCTCCTAATAATGTTAACCCTTTACCCAACGAATCGCCCGTATCCGCCCGCGTAATATGCAAATTTAGTAGTTGAAAAAATATTATTTTTCAAAAAATTTCAACAAAACCATATCATGTGACCCCTCATTGGAACGAGCTCGTTCCAACGAGGGGTCACATGATATGGTTTTGTTGAAATTTTTTGAAAAATTTCAAAAAATGATATTTAAAATAATAAATTTTGATATCGTCTGCGTTGGGTAAAGGGTTAAGAGGCAAGGACTGGGGTGCCAACAAAAACACCCTACTAACGCTCTTTAAATCATTTATCTGATCAGTCCTCAAATACAGGGCACTCATCATCAAAAGTCTAAGTAATACAAATCTAACAGAACTCCAACATGTTCAAAACCATGCCCAGGATGTAACCCTGTGAATCCCTCCCCAAACATCAACTGCTACCCTCCATGAGTGGGCTGACATTAAGATACTAGGAAGTCGGTTTAAAAAATATTCCAGATAAAACTGTTAACAGACTTGAAGACAGCAAGCTCATTTTTGAACTAAATGTACTGGAAAAATAATCTGAAGGTAAAACCCTCCCAAAATCAGACTTAGTCCATAAGCCTCAGTATGTCCATAACAATACCAACCACTATCATGTACAATTCAGCAACACTGATTCCTATACAACCACTAAACTCATGCATTCAGGACAGAGTGGAAACTCCATATACAGCAAACTGTAACTTTTGCTGCCCATGGACAAACATACACATGCAAACACCCCAGAGAGGGTACAGATTGGCAAAAACTACCTGCTGCAAAATTATCTGTTCACCGCACTCTCCCAAAACGATGCCAGCATCGTCGTTGTTGGGTGCCGCTCCGAGTTTGACCCTTCCCGACTAACTCAATAATAGTACAACTATTTCACCAAGCCAGAAAATAAGCAGACTGTCAGCTGCAAAATGAGGTTCCCAAATGGTAAATTTGGTGATGCTACCTCAGTAAATTTACCCTCTGTGAACCTCAATCTGAATCAAGGTCTCAAACCTGAACAAAAAGAGGTACCCAGAGGAGACATTGGCCCAGTGTATGGGATAGCATCTGCACATTCACCCTCTGGGCACCTCATTCTGCAAATGACAGATTGCTTATTTTCAGGCTTGTATATTACACAAATTCACTTATACACTTACAGTAAAACTACAGCATAGTCACAGGCACACTCATGCAAACACCCAGAGTGGATACCGATAGGTGCAAACTACCTGCTGCACAAGTATATGTTCACTGTGCTCCCCCAAATATATGCCTGCATCATCGCTGCTGGGTGCTGCTCATAATTTGATCCTGCATCAACTGACTCATCTCAACACTACCATATGACACCAACCTGTGTACACACCAACAACGCAACTACAGCATAGTTACAGGCACACTCATGTAATCACACTGAGTGGATATGGGCAGGTGAATGTCAGCGAGCTGCATAACTATCTGTATTGTGGTCCCCTACAGCAAATGTCAGCATCGCCGTTGCTGGGTGTTGTGTGCTGCTTTATTGTACGCCAACCAACTCAACAAATCACTAAAAGTTCACAAACAAACTGAGGTACATTTGATTTAACTCACAAACATATTGATGATCTCAATCAGGGATAGAATTTCGAGAGAATCTGATCAAGAATCTGATACTCATAATGTATCTTGCAAATTTCTTTCTGAACAACAGAACAGAACGGGAATTATGTCATTTTGGTTCTCGCAAAATTTTCAAAAATTCTGTCCATTTCAACTCTTTTTAGGGGGGGAAATCTCCAAACACGGCATCCTGAGGTCTCTGAATGATTGGTGGATGAACCCCGGCCTTCAAAAAACTACAGGAGTTTTTTCAAATCCTATTTGTAACTATTAAGGAATATCATGCCACTACCTAGCTGGGGTGGCTCTTGCTGCTGGGGTTTGTCTCTTCTTCTCTTTGGACTGACCAGGCTCCAAATTTACTTGTCCTGTCTGGGTGGAGTAAAAATTACCCTGACGCTCAGCCTGAACCAACGGAGGCTCCAGGTCAACCTGGAACATCGCCCAGTTCAAACCTTTGGAACTTATGAACGTCTTGTGTGCTAGAAATGTGCTTCGGTGGCAGTGGACCTAACTGAGCTGGACACAGACTATACTTGTCAAGCCCAACAAGTGGCAGACTATACTTGAATTAAAAACAAGGACTAACCCTAGAATCATCATCATCTTCAAATTCCAGAGACAGATTAAACTTGTCAATGGAGGAAGTGAATCTTCTCAACGAGCTATACTTCATGTATACTAGAGGCTCAAGAGAGCCTAAAAACGCTCACCTGGACCAAGTTGTCCTAAACTGTAAGGGTTATGGGTATGGAGAAAATGTAATCTGAATGAACCATATGACAGATTCGGCAGCAATTTTTTTGTCCAATTGTTTCAACTGCTCAGAAGAAAGCTTCATACCAAATACATAATCTTTCGTCCGTGCAGTTTGGGAAATATTGGACATTTCATTTTTTTCTATTTTTAGCACCAGATGTTCCCACGCGAAAAATTTTTAGGGCATGAATGAAGTACTTAGGGTCAACTAATGTCACATATAAAATTTGGTTCAAATCGCTCCACTGGTTCTTGAAATATAAATTTTCAGGGGAGCTCAAAAGTGAGCCCATCCCCTAGAGAGCCCAAATATGGACCTATCAACTTTCTTTGAACAACTTTTAATCTTGAACACAAGGGGAAGTTTCATACCAAATATCAAAGCATTCCCACTTGTGGTTCATGAGAAGAAGATTTTTAAAGAATTTCATCTTATTTGGGCATAAGACCATGCCCAAAAAGGGCGGAGACTCCATTTGAACAAAACTAACACAGAAAACCCCCAAGATGATGTGGCCCATATATGTTTCAATTTGGGCCATTGGTTTGTCAGGAGAAGATTGTTTTTCACATTGGCCTCTCAATTCAGGAAATAAATATTTTGTGTGGGACACAAAATTTGGATCTTCCCGTAGTGAGTTCAAATACTGACCTAGAAACTTTCGTTGGACAAATTGGAATTTTAGATACCAAAAGAGGTTGCATATCAAATATCAAAGCACTCTGATCTGTGGTTAAGGAAAACAAGTTGTACAAAGGGAATGCAGGTATTTAGGCATTAGGGATCAGAACCACAGAGACAAAAAATTTTTTAGTGTACTTACTTATTGGTGTTTAAGGTCACATATTTATGTACAATCGCTAATCGTGACCACAACATGGAGATAAAGTCAAGTTTTGTAAATCGTTTATACCCATGTTGCCCATTTTAGAGGACTTCCACCCCAAGCATTGGAGACTGGGACCTATTTTACCAGTGTAACGGAACTTGATTACCACAGTAAACAAGCACTGCTGCACTTCCCGGAGTTCCCACGGGGAAGTAAAAGTGTATGTTAACCCTAATAATTTTGGATACTAAATATAATTTTTTAGTGTTCTGTGATTTGAGAATAAATGGGGAATGGGAAGGCTATGGGTATTGAATTTGTTTCTATTTTTTGCTCCTGGGGTTCCCACTGGGCACAAAAAATGCCCCCTGAACAAACCTGAATCACACCTCCCTAAGAATGATTTACACCAAATATCAAAAGATTCTGACTGCTGGATCTGAACAAAGAGATTTTTAAAGAATATTCCTCATATTGAACAAAGTTACAATTTGCGTTAACCCTAATAATTTTGAATACTAAATATAATTTTTTAGTGTTCTGTGATTTGAGAATAAATGGGGAATGGGAAGGCTATGGGTATTTGAATTTGTTTCTATTTTTTGATCCTGGGGTTCCCACTGGGCACAAAAAAATGCCCCCTGAACAAACTGAATCACACCTCCATAAGGATGATATACTCCAAATATCAAAAGATTCTGACAGCTGGATCTGAAGAAAGAGATTTTTAAAGAATATTCCTCATATTGAACAAAGTTACAATTTGGGCTCCCATAGGGAGCCTAAATATGAACCCAGGGACTTTTCTTGAAAAAATTTGAATCCCCCTTCCCTAAGGATGCTGTATACCAAATATCAAAAGATTCTGACTGTTGGAACTGGAGAAGAAGATTTTTAAAGAACATCCCTCATATTGCATTAATTTTAATATTTGGGCTCCTGCAGAGTACCTAAATATGGACCCAGGGGTTAAATTTCAACAACCATGTGAATCAATCTTCCACAGATGTTATATGTGAAATATGAAAGCTTTTGGAGCAGTGGTTGGGGAGAAAAAGATAATTTTATATTTTTCCCATTACCTTCAATGTTAAATAATGCTGACTCAGCATTTTTTCAAAGTCCCGAAACTGTACCTTAGGACAAAACCGATAGCGATTTTTTTTTACCATTCCTTTCTATTCGTCGTAAGGAAGCTTCACACCAAATAAAAAGTTTCAGTGCCATGCAGTTTTGGAGATATGGGCGTTTGAATTTTTTTCTATTTTTAGCTCCTGAGATTCCCACGGGGCAGCGGGAAGGTTTTTTTTGGCATGATTCAAGTACTTAGGACCCAATAATACCTCATAGCAAATTTGGTTCAAATTGGCCTCTCGGTTCGGAAAATAGAAATTTTGGGCGGGGCACAAAATGGGGATCCTCCCGTAGCGAGCCCAAATATTCACCGAGAAAATTTCTTTGAACAAACTTGAATCTTGAGTACCAAAGGAGCTTACATACCACATATCACAGCATTCTGACTGGTGGTTCATAAGAAGAAGATTTCAGGAGAAACTGATGCTATTGGAGCATCACCCCCACCCCAGTGGGGGCACCGAGTTCATTTTAACAAACTGGAAAGAGGATACCCCCCAAAATATTGTATGTCCAATTTGTTTGGGTTTGGGCTAGTGGTTTTGAAGGAGAAGACTGAGTCGCAAAAGTTAACGGACGACGGACGCCAAGTGATGGCAAAATCTCACACTGACTTTCAGTCAGGTGAGCTAGTAAGTGCCAGACTTTACAGACCTGAAGAACAAACCTAGAACCACCTACTACACTCAACCTGCTAGGTGACTGACTGGGTCCTGGTGACTTTCCTGGCTCCTTTGTTTCTTCTCCTGTGTGGCTGCTTGATGTGGAAAGTACCATTGTACTGCTAAAGGAGTCATAAGTGATTAGTTTACCCCACACTCAGTGCTGGGAGGAGTTAAAATGTTCCTTAACACGTTAACGTGTTAAATAATTCTGCATTAACGAGTTAAATGACGTTAAATGTCAAAATAAACAAAATTTAATAACTTCAGCCATTTTTATTGATTTGAATTTGAATATGATTGAACTTACGTGCACTTCGTCTCTTGACTTCCAATGTGTTCTATGTGCCTACTGGCACATAGAACACATCGGAACTCAGGGGACGGGTACCGGCAGTCAATATAGTTCTCTCAGATTATCGTAAATTCTAACATTCAGCAATGTTTTCATTTAAGAATACAATTGCAGCGGTCGTATCCTTAGAGACATCTACCGTTGCTCGAATACCAGTCCTTACTTGGAAAAAAGGCATTTCGATGAAGCTGATATTGCTGTATTGCCAAATATCGGCGGGCCAACTTCGCCAACATTGGTAGGAGGGCTTCATGGTCTCTCCACCAAATCAATGGGTCATCTATAATTGATGGACATCTAAATTATTCGTGTTCTTCAATTTTGTCAAAGGGCGCAAAATTTGTCATCATTGGCATGTGCGATCCGGCTTGGGTAAACACAAGATAATGATGAAATGCTACATATTATACAATTATAATCTTCAAAGTTAAACGTTATTAACTTGGTTAAATTTTTTTAACGTTGGTAAAATAATTTAACATATTAGCATTTCAAACGTTAACTGATCCCAGCCCTGGCCTGCCCACATTGTCCCTGAGTGCCTTCGTTGTGCAAAAACCTTTGGTTTACTTGATTCTGGAGAAGATTTTTAAAGAATATTCCCCACATTGCACTAAGTTAAAGTTTGGGCTCCCATTTGGAGTCCAAATATGAACCCAGGGACTTGATTTGAACAAACTTGAATCTAACTTCCACAAGAATGTTTTATAGCGAATATCAATAGATTCTGACTAGGGTTTCTGAAGAAGATTTTTAAAGATTACTTCTCATATTGCAAAAAGGTAAAATTTTAACCTAAGGACAAGATTTGTACAAACTTGAATCTGATCACCCTAAGAATCTTGTACCCAAATATCAAAAGATTCTGATTGGTGGTCCTGGAGAAGATTTTTCAATTTCGGAAAAAATGGTGACTCAGCATTTTTTTAAATTTCCACCACGGTATACTATGAGACAACCGATTTTTTCACCATTCAGTTCTTCTGGTCCTAAGGATACTTCATACGCAGGCCTGGCATTCTGAAAAATGCAGGAGGGCAAAACATCGCTCTCCTCAATCAGCTTAGGAGAGCAATTAATTAACTTTACTAAGGTAAAGCGAAATCTCTTAGACATCTAGATGTCTCACTCAACAACCGAACACACACTTGACAAGACCTGTGTGTGCCCAAGTTGGGGGGGGGGGGGGGGGGGGGGTTGAAGGTGGTAGTGGTAGGTGTATGACTTTCTTGGATAACAGGTCTGCTTGAATCTACAGTCACATCCTGGTGCACTTGCTTCAAGTGACAGGATAGTAGTAATGGTAGTATATTTTTGTGTCAATATTCATTGAATAATTACCCTTCAAACTGTGATGTCAGTTGTTGAAACTGACAGAAAATAAAATATTGCTGTGACCCATTTTGCTTCAAATGATTGCAACTGTGTTTGGGTATGTACAAAGTACATACCCAAACACAGTTGCAGCCATTACCTTTTACCACTAAACCACTTTCAAAATGAAATTATGTGATGTTATGTGACTTCGAAGTTAAATTACATTTTTGCTTTACAGCAAAAATTTAATGTGAGCATAATACATGTAATCTCAATCATCCCAGACCAAAATATTTAGGAGGGCAATTTTTCGCTCTCCTTAATTCTTTCAGGAGGGCAGTAAGGAGAGCTAAAAAATCGCTCTCCTGAAATTGCCAAGCCTGCATACGAAATAACAATTCTCTGTTCCGTGCATTTGGGCAAATATGGGCATTTGAAAATATTTCTATTTTTAGCTCCAGGGGGTCCCACAGAGGTGCATGAATTTTTTTGGCATGAATAAAGTACCTACAATGTGTGACTCAATAATAACACACACATACCAAATATACATGTATATGTTGTTTTTCACACATATATATACAGTACATGTATAATTTGAAGGTTTTCATTAAATTGTTGGATGAATTGTATCTTGACCTAATAAAAAGTTTCAATTTTCAATTTTTAATATTGTACAAGAACATGTATGTATAAACCTAAACATACATGTGTTTACTTGTTCAGGTATGAGAAAATGTTCAATCCTGCACTTACCATATCGAAGAGCCACACATGACACACCCCTTTTTGGTGTGGGGTAGGCTGATGCTGTTCCTAGAAACACAACAGACATTTCAACTACCATCTTGAAATAAACTGGAAGGCAAACTGCAGAAAAAAAACAAACAAATCATATATGTTTTACATGCAGCATAATCAGGCCTTTAAATTCTTCCCAACTAACAACGGTAAACGCTGTGCACAAATACCTTTAGCACAAAAATTATTCATACAAAATTATGAGATGCTATTGTGTTAATTAAATGATAGAAATGTGGCTGTTATTGGAGCAAGCTCTTTGAGCAAATAGCTTCAGCATTAAAATTAATTAAAGGAAAATTAAGAGATGCAATTTTTTCCATCGCACATATATTTACTAGAATTAACTACTCAATGAAATATTACCTCATGACAAAATGCTAAGAAAAATTCTGAAAATTGCTTAAGAATGAGAGAAAATCTACATGGAATGAACCCACATGGGAACATAATTTGTAGTTTATTACACAACAACTCAGTCGTCACAGGTAATAGCTGAAGTAAATGAGTTAACAACAAAGGAATGATTTCGCGCGCAAAGGCACACAGGGACGGTATGGAAAACAAGCCCCTTTCGACCCTCGGTGACTGTAAATGATTGGTTTTCGTATGTCTAGGCATGTCAAAGGAGGAAAGGGTAGGAAGGAGGTAGCTTATCCCCGTCTGTGTTTCTTTCGGCTCTTTTTCTTGGGAGATGGTGATATGGATGGCGATGTTGAGACTAGATGCTGAGTTCGTTCGATTGTTCTTTTTCCTTCCTCTATTTCTTTCCTGGCCTTCTCTATTTCGATGGCAGGTGAGGACTGAGGTGGCTGTTCTGCTGTGGCTCCCGCTCCCGGGCTTTCCGGTAGTGAAGGAAGAGGGGAGTGAGGGGTGGGAGGCGGTGAAAAAGCAACTTCCAGTTCCTCCTCAGTCTCCACTGGACGTTCCTCATCCAACTGTACCGGCTCAGGAGCCGGCAGTTGATTGGGTGTACCAGTGGGACTAGGAGGGGAACTGGCGGCTGCCTCCAGAGCCTCCACCCCCTCACTCAACTCTTTCTTCCTATTCCGGAAGGCCTCCAAGATATTTTTTAATGTTTGAAAACAATTTATGGGTGCTACCAGAGTAATGCCCCTTGTGGTGCTCCCTGCAGGTGTGACAACTTTATTTGAACAAACTTGAATTGACATACATGTCTGATAAGGAACATGCACATCAAATTGGGTCCAATTCGGCCCAGTGGTTTATGAGGAGAAGTTGATAATGTCAAGTTCACGCCTGATGAATGACGGACAAAAGGTGGTCACTTAAGCTACCCTGACTTTCAGTCAGGTGAGCTAAGAATAAATAAATTACGGCCTTACAGTCCATGTTTGGACTAGAAAGAAATAAAGATGAAAGGTGCCAATGTGAACAAAATCACTGGATCACATTGTGGCAAAACCAATAATACACAGAATTACATCACTTACATGTAAACATTAAATTCTTCTGCATTGATGTGTAATAAATGCATGTGTGTTTCGAACATGCAATTGTAAATATGTCAAAACATCAACAACAAGGGGCCCCACGGGGACTGAAGTGCTCATCTTGAACAGAACACAATATAAACAGAACCCCAAAATGAGTCTACATTGAGCAATCCATTTCCATAGGATACACTGTCAATCCTTGAGCCCTGCAGGAGTGACAAAAATAATAATGGCTCTTCTTCAGTTGATCATAATGCAAAATGTAGAGCTCCCCTATGAAGCCCCTTGATACATCCTATGTGGATGAATCTTAGTTACACACCTATACAGGGTACTGAATACAAAATTTTTAATTCTTCAGTAACATGGCAAATTCCGGCTCCCATAGGGAGCCCAAATATTAACCCAGGCTCTCGATTTGAACACAGTTGAATCTGACTTCCCTAGAGATGTTGTGTACCAAATAGGAAGGCATTCTGACTGTTGGATCTGAAGAAGAGAAATTTTAAAGAAATTTCTTCATATTGCACTAAGTTAAAATTTGGGCTACCATATCGAGCCCAAATATTAACCTATGGATCAGATTTGAACAAACTTGAATCTGACCCCCCCTAGAGATGTTGTATACCAAATATGAAAGCATTCTGACTAGTGGATCTGAAGAGGAAGATTTTTGAAGAAATTCCCTCATACTGTATTAAGTTCAATTTCAGGTTCCCATATGGAGCCGAAATATTAACCCAGGCACTTGAATTGAACAAACTTGAATCTGACCACCCCCCCCCCCCCCCCCCCTCCCGAGATGTTGTATACCAAATATGAAAGCATTCCGACTGGTGGATCTGAAGAAGAAGACTTTTAAAGAAATTTCCTCATATCGCACCAAGTAAAAATTTGGGCTACCATAGCGAGCCCAAATATATACCCAGGGATCTGATTTGAACAAACTTGAATCTGACCCCCCTAGAGATGTTCATTACCAAATAAGAAAGCATTCTGACTGGTGGACCTGAAGAAGAAGATTTTTTAAAATTATCCCCCATATTGAACAAAGTTAAAATTTGAGCTTCCGGAGGAAGACCAAATATTAACCTAGGGACTTGGTTTGAATAGTCTTGAATCTGACCCTCATAACAATGATGTATACTAAACATTAAAAGATTCTGACTGGTGGTTCTGAAGAAGATTTTTAAATAATATTCCCCATATTACCCTATGTTAAAAAATATTAACAAATGGACTCTATTTTAACAAACTTGTATCTGACCCCCCTATGAATGGGTTCAGAAAATAGAAATTTTGGGCGGAGCCAAAAATCTTACCCCTCCCATTACAAAGCCAAATATTGCTTCACAAACTTCATTTGAACTTGATTCTACACCTCAAAAGGAAGCTGCATAGCAAATATCAAGTCATTGTACACACTGGTTGATGAGAAGATTTCAAAAATATTTTGGAGCATTTTTCCCCACTCCCTCCCTATGGGGCTGGGCATTCTGAGTTGAACAAAAATGCAATGCCCCTTCAGGACCATCACTCACACAAACTTTCACTTGATTTGGCCTAGTGGTTTTGGAGGAGAAGACCAAAACATGGTGTTGACAGACAGCCAGACGGCCGACGGACGGAACACGATAGGATTAGCTCAGCTTGACTTTGTCAAGATGAGCTAAAAATAACCAGTGACACTATTCTCTATAATTTTTGAGGAAATTAGCCACTGAGGAAACCTTGTGTGTTGGCTACTAAAGTGTAAACATGCTTTTGAAAAACAAGCTTTGGCCATGTACAGTGCAGTCGCCGTGGACTGGTTGTAATGATGTGATGTCCACGCTTGCATTCACCAGGTAATAAAAATCATCAGCAAAATTTTAATTAATGAAGCACCGGGTTATACCCGGTGCTTCATTAATTAAATCTTTGATGATTATTCCTGCAATTAGTGTTGCAATCTAATATCACTGCATGTGTGAATACTGCCCACCCCATGGAAAGTGACCAGTCCACAGTGGTCATACTGTATACATGTACCACTCCGATACAAAATTTTGGATGGGTTACAATTGATTACCAGAACAAAAAAATATTTCTGAATATTTTTTTGCAAATGTCATCTCCTATTCATCTTGGATAAAGAATTATAAAATAATAATTAAAGGTTATGGAAAAAAGTCGCTGGGTATTTTTCTTTGTCAAAGTTGGGGCAGGGCAAAATATATGATTTAAAAAGGGTGCTCAATTACCCCATCCCTGCTTTTGCCTATACTGCTCATATTTATCAGTATTTTCGAGTGACTTGTTCGGAAGAGTACATAGTCTTTAAAATAAATTATAATGAACCTACATGCTCTTCAAAATTGCGTATTGTGTTGATGTGCTTTTCGATTTCACCAAATAGTCTTGTTGTCATATATGTAAGCTAATGTAATCCCATTTTCACAGAAATATAACATCCAGAAAAGAAATGAGTGGATTCTCTATTTTTTTTTTATCTTGAACTGATTTTTCTATCTCCTATCGGAAATATTCCTTCTGCCCAGAGACCATGATAGTACATGTATCAAAGGATGGAACTCTACCACCTGAACTGCGTGTACATCACTGTCTGCCACAACACCTGGTGACAGTTGATGGTTTCACAAGTTTCAGGTTGAAGTGCCAGCAAATAAGGCTACTTTGTTAAAGGCAGTGGCTATATCAGTATAATCACAGACTTCCGTGAAATAGCCTATTAGCTATATAACGGGTCAAAACTTTGACTTTTAAACAATTTTCTTGTGTATCGGTATGAAAAGAAGAAAAAGCCTTTTTATTGTATATATTTTTATTCAAATTTTTTTTCTTATTTACATATAACAATAATATGATTTTGATGGGCATTATGATTTATAAGTGGCCTGATCAAGTTCTGTGTAGGGCCTATGCTAGTTCTACTTTAAGGTTTATTATTTACAACTTCTCTTCTCCCAGCTTCCATTGACCTGGCTTAATTTTTGTACTAATTAACAAAATTCTGTTCTGGATATTTTTGTATTTCATTATCCAAATCTTACAATTTTGCAAAGGTAGGTCCAACATGAAATCGATTCATAGTTAACCACAAAGGAATGAATAATAGAAGACAAAAGACGAGACTGAGAAGAATTTTGGGTTTGAGAAATCATAATTAACTGATAACATCCATGTACTTGTTTCGTGTGGAATTAAATCATTATATAATCAAAATTTTCAAGCATTAATTAGACATGTAGTTACTATTGATTAAATACAAAATAAAACAACATGCCACTATTATACTGCAATCACAGGGGGCCGTGATAATGATATACTAGTAGTACCCATAGTGTCTGGCAGGGTTGTTTGATTTAAATCACTTGATTTAAATCATGATTTAAATCAATGATTTTTTTGAAAAAAAATCATTGATTTAAATCAAAACTATAGATTTCTTTATAAAAACCTCAGGGATGTCTGTAACAGGGCTTATATTTCGTCTAAATTTGTGAGAATCCATTTGGATTCTCGTGAAAATGGTTGCGAGAATCCATACCTACTATGAGTGTCCCAGGATCCCATGACTCCACCATGGTTCAACCACTGTTGTATACTGATAACTCATGTTAACCTTTTACCCAACACACCTTTTTAATTTTTAAAACTAAATTTGATAATTTTTAAACAATAAATAATAAATAAATGATAAAATAATTAAATGAACAATATTTACCAATAAAATCTTACAAATATGGCTGTCGTTGGAACCGGCTCAATGAGCCGGTTCCAATGACAGCCATATTTGTAAGATTTTATTGACAAAGTGTCAGGATATTTCAGGTCATGTTAGCCTTCTATTTGTTAATTTGTTGCCGCTGTGTTAGATAAAGGGTTAAATTGACTCAATTCTTTTCACGCGAATCCTAGCAGAGGTGCAACGAGAATCTACATGGATTCTCGTCTTTTTATTGCGCGAATCTTTGTGCGAATCGATTCTCGGATTCTCGTCGAAATATAAGCCCTGCTGTAAGTTCTCTTATTATCATTGCTATTGATCAAATTAACATATTTAAATAAGAATGAGATTTAAAAATAGACCTTGAGTACTCAATCACAATTTTTGATTGTATTGTACTTGTACCTACAAAGTGACACCAAGTTAAATTCATCTAAGAGCAACAAGTTTTCCAAATTGTAACACCTATTTTAGTTTTATTAAGTTCACTCCCCATTCCTTGTTTTAAATTAATCAAGAGGTCAGAGGTCACTTCCTGTAACCCTGTTGAAATAATAACAAAACTGTCTTCTTCTCAAAATGTCTTGTAGCAGAAAAAAAGATCAGATTTGGCTTCAGTTTCATAGACTTGAGACAAAAAGTGGGAAAGGCTTCAAGGCAAAATGTAGGGAATGCAATGCACTAATTCAAGGAATTCTAACAAGAATGCGAGATCACAAAGAGAAAAAGTGTAAATGGTCTTTTGAAAGTGAGCACATGAGACTTGAAGGGGAAAGACATGCATCTGCATCTGTGAGTGAGAATACCACAGTACCGGTGGTACTGCTAGTGATAGTCAAAGTATTCCCTCTGAGTCCAGCACATCACGCTCATCAGTAAATGTATCAGAATCAGATCAGACTCAACAGATCCCATCAACACCTTCTGGTGTTAAGAGGCCTGCTGCAGTTAGTCATCCAATTGATCCAAAAGCAAAATGTAAAAAAACATTTGGTAACCTAGCTGGGTTTGTAACTAAGACAAGTGTGGCAGATAAGGAACGCATGGACGAACAAGTTGCTCGCATGATTTTTGCCACTAACTCAGTAACTCCCCATTTCGTTTGGTTGAACATGCACAGTTTAAAAAAATGAACACTATTCGCCCTGGATATGTTCCACCATCCCAGAGAGATGTATCTGACAAATTTCTATCCCAAATCTATGAGGAGAAGAAGAAAGAGTGTAAAGAAACTCTTACTGGTAAACATGTCTGCCTTTCTTTGGATGGCTGGTCAAACTGCCACAACGAACCCATTGTTTGTGTGACCGTGATTACAGACAGTGGAGAAGTTTACCTCATTGATAGTGTTGACACATCGGGCAGTTCACACACTGCAGAGTACTTGACTGATTTGGCCATATCATCAATAAGGAAAGCAGAGGAAGAATTTGGCTGCACAATTCGCAGTATCGTTACAGACAATGCAAGTAATGTTAAGAAGATGAGGCAACTTTAGGAAAAGTCTGAGACTGTTGGTGAAAACCTCATAACATATGGGTGTTCAGCCCATCTCCTAAACTTGCTCACCCATGACCTTGAAATAGCTAATGTCAGAGAGCATGTTCTACAGGTCATAAAATACTTCAAGTACAATCATTACGCATCAGCTCGTTATCGACAAGAAGGTGGCCAGTGTTTTGTAATGCCCCAGGAGGTTAGGTGGAACATATTGTCTGATTACCTTGAAGTGTATCTAAAATACTGGCACATTCTCATGAAGGTTTGTGAGACTGATAGAGACAAAATTGATAGTAATATCTGCAACAAAGTTTCCAATCTCAGGATTAAAAGATCTGTTGAGAATTTACTGGCTCACCTGAAACCAATTGCTGTTGCCTTGGACAAGACCCGACGAGATAAATGCACGATCAGTTATGCCTTTACTATTTCGTTTGGAAAGAGTTGAAGTCTGACCTCCCCGACATTGCAGTAGTTCAAAAGAAATGGGAAGCACGGTATGAACAAGCTATGTCACAGGCGCACTTTCTCGCAAATATGCTCCGTCCATTTTATTAAGGTAAAACGCTCACAACTGATGAAAAGAATGAAGCCATTGAGTATGTTGGGGAGAAACATGCTGGTGTACTCCCAACTGTCATAAAGTTCCAAGCTTGATCGTCCCCATTTCAACAATTAAAGTTTGATAAAACTGTAACAAGTTGTGTAACACCAGTTGAATGGTGGAAGTCATATCAGGATGAAATAAGTGATGAGTGCAGAGTAGTAATCCTCCACTTGTTCTCTGTGGTTTGTTCTTCTTCTGGAGTTGAACGGATCTTCTCATTCGGAATAGTTCAGTCAAAGCTACGGAATAGACTAGGGTTTGATAAAGCTTATAAACTGGTCTTTCTTTTCAAATCCATGAATCAGTCAGAATCAGGGAAGAAAAAGGACATGATCAAAGAATAAATGTGGTGAAGTATAAAGGAAGATAATAGACTTGAATCAGGAGAGAAGTGTTATTGAAACTTTCTGTTTTGTTCAAATGAAGAAGAGAAAGAATCTCTTTGTGGAAATTCAGCAGCGGGAGAATCAATGTGACTTTATTTTCAAATGAAAAGGGAAAGAATCTCTTTAAACAAAAATATTCACACTCTTCATTCAATAAAAACATTGTTTTGTTTCCATGATCCATCAGATTTTATTCCACCTAGAGTGGAGACAGTGACACATTTCTCCATATCTATTATCGCATAGGCCGAGTCAGCCCAAGTGTGCCGAGTTCTGAGACTACTCAGACTAGAGAGAGGAGGAGGTCCTAATTAATGCCCAAATTGCCCAGACAGAGGATATATGTGGTGGGGAAAATAGTCTTAATGGATCTTTCATCCACCCATATCCATCATGTATTCTTGTTACAAGATTAACAAGCAAATTCAGTGAATTCATGTCTCCCACTGGGCAGCAGTTTCAAGGGGAATTAATGCATCCAGTGGAATATAGTTGAGTTGCAAGTGGAATCGGTTGACTCTAAGGAAAGTTAGAGTCTGGAAACCATCAGCCAATCAAATTTAAGCAACCTAATTAAATATGCGCAGAAAATGCCCATGTTCGAACTGGGACCCACATTTGATGAAAGTGATCTACTACCCAAATTTCATCGAAATCGACTGACTGTAAGTAAAGTTAGAGCCTGGAAACGAAAAACACGGAAGGTGTGCACTTACTGTGTATTAGCAGTAGCACTCAATAAATCAAAGTTTCCCTAATTTGCATTTTTGCATAATTTTTGCACGAGAACAAAATCCGTATTATATGTGATGTACTGTATGTTACTAAACATTCATACAAAAATTTATTCAAATCCGAACTTCATATAGAAGTTCTGTACAAAAAACTGATTACACCCAATTTCTGAACAAAATGGCCGCTGACGGCCATCTTGAATTTTGGACCAAACCCCAAAACACATATTCTGGTCTCACAATGATAACAAAGATACCCAAGAACTTTCGTGAAGATCGGTTCATAAATATGGCTTTTAGTCCGAGGTGCGTTGACGCACAGGGCAGACGGATAGATTTTCGGTACAAAATTTCCCACATTCGAACTTGACCTAGGTATTGATAAAAGTAATCCATATATGAAATTTCATCGAAATCGGTTGATTTTAAGGAAAGTTAAGAGTCTGGAAACTGCCAGCCAATCAAATTTCAGCAACCTAATTAAATATGCATGGAAAATGCCCATATTCAAACTTGGCCCCACATTTGATGAAAGTGATCTACTACACAAATTTCATCGAAATCCGGTCACTGTAAGGAAAGTTAGAGTCTGGAAACGAAAAACACGGAAGGACACCCCGAATTTAATATCTCCCGTCTTTTTCAAAAAGCGGGAGACAAGAATACATGATGGATATGGGTGGATGAAAGATCCATTAAGACTATTTTCCCCACCACATATATCTTCTGTCTGGGCAATTTTTATATAAATCTTGTAGCATATCTGAGAAGTATTTAGCTCGAGTAGGTAGACTCTGTAATCATCTTTAGAAAAAAAATCAAATAAATCTGATTGAAATCAAAAAAATCTGATTTAAATAAAAAAAAAAATTGATTTTTTGGATTTTTGGAAATTTTTTTTTAAAAATCGACAACCCTGTTGTCGGGATGATTGGCACTGAGACGATTCAGCACCAGGGTTTGGGATGAATCGACACCTGCATTGGATGATTCGCCATTTGGTGGTTGGACGAATCGGCACCTGGATTTTGGACAATTCGACACTTTGATTTAATTTTCAGTGAAACTTTTCAGTCATCATCATTTAATAGAGTAGTGCATTATTATTTTTTATAATTGTTGATTTTGCATGTTATTACAAGAATTTGATTAGCTACTTGTGTTGCCATTGTTTTAATCACAATTTTGTTATGATTATTTACTTGCCATGATGTTTTGAATGTTATTACATTAAGGCATCGGCATTGTTTTAATCAACATACTGTTACGGTTTTTATTCATTGGAAGTTTGATCAGTTCTAGCTAGTCTCATTGTTGTTTGATGAACAAAACAGACTTTGAATTTCAGTTGGCGGGTTTAATTTTAATAATTGTTCACCTTCAGAACAGTGGCGTAGCCAGGGGAAGGGGGACCCCGCCCCCCCCCCCCCCCACCCCAAAAAATTAGTCAAGCCCCCCCCCCCCCCCCTTTCTCCACCCGATTTATTAATGCCTTTACAACTTATAAATTATGGTCACAAACGGACTAAGGAGTCAAGGAAATTGCGGAATTCTTTGTCTCGAATTTCAAATTTTTTCCCAGGGAAACCACCCCCCACCAGCGAGAGTTGGTCTCCCCATCTTGTGATCGCCTCCCATCTCGCCCCTACATGGCTCAGATGATGATGCACATCCGATTCTTATTGCCCCTTAATAGTTCAGCGATCTGAAAGAAGCGGCAGCTATGTTCAGATTGCTCAACTATCCCCACCCCCCCTCCTAGATATTACTGTTGCCCCCCCCTAACTTTGATATCCTGGCTACGCATCTGCTTCACAATGACGGTCAAGTATTTTTTTCAGTAATGGTTTCACTGACAGAGGACTACTATAAAAATACTAAACTCAGTCAACTTATCATCTGCTCTGCAAATGACCCCTTAAATGCTCATGAACTAGAAAAAGCCTGCACCAACTGTAACAAGGTTGTCCCAAGCAAACAGTAAAGCCGTGGATGAACAGAATAAACCAAACAACACTTCAAATAATTAAACAAAAACGAAAAGCCTTCCAGGCTTACCAATCAGAGAATGATCAAATCAAAAAAGCAGAAATTTAAAACTGCGTATAATCACCTACATGGAGAAGTAAAAAAGGCCATAGCTAACGACAATTGTGTGAGATAGGAAAAAGCAACAGCAAAACAAAATGGGCTGAGAGAACCTAAAAGGTTCTGGGATACATTTAAAACTCTTACAGGCCAAAGGAGCAAAACTGCCAATAATAATGAATTTATTACTGTGAAAGAAATGACAAAAAAATATATAGAACATGATTTCCCAAGGTGCCGAATCGTCCATTACCAAATGCTGAATCGTCCACAATCAAGTGCCAGACCATCCAAAGTCAAGTGCCGAATCGTCCAACTCAGGTGCCGAATCATCCCGGTGCCGAATCGTCCAGATGCCAAATCATCCAGCATTTGTACCCATTCAGCTATTCCTCGGGAGCCTGTGATACAGGTTTTCAAGTCGATCCGTCCCCTGACCATCCGTCCCCATGTACCATAGTCTGTCCGGCCCCAATTAATTGTAGTTATTTTTATTGTAGTCTGGTTGGAAATATGAAATAGACATACAATGAAAGTGTCAATGACACTGTAGCTCAACTTGTCAAGACATGTACATGTATAGTATGTGACCCAGCAATGACAAACATCTAGGTAATGACCTTATAACAAAGGTACATATAAAGTACTGTAACGGTCTGTACATAAATACTGACTGTAGCCTGTAACAAATGTATAGGTAAAGTATTGTAAAGGTGGGTGACAGTCAGATACTAAACTAGAAAAGAAATCTTTGAGTCCCAGAGTGGGTCTGACTGAACCCCAAAATATTTGTTCTCATATTTATTTATTTAGTATTTTATTTATTTATTGATGTTTAAGGTCACATATTTATTCACAATGGCTAATCATGACCGTGACAGTTTTACGGGTGGAGCAAGCCGGAGTACCCGGAGAGAACCACCGAGCAACGACGAGCAGCTGCCAGCTCCCCAACATCGTAACTCCGCACTGCGGCACAGGCAGGATTAGATTGGTTGAAGACATGTGTACCATCGACGTGCAGTACGCCTTAGTACACGGCGTCATTGTGCCCCCCACGCGGGCAATGGAGATAAAGTGTCTTGCCCAAGGACACAAAGCGGTTGCCGCAGGTGGGATTCGAACCGAGGACCTCTCGGCTTGCAGCCTGCACCTCTACCTACTGAGCCACCGTGCTCCCATTTGTTCTCATAGCACAGTGATAACAAAGGCACCCCAAAACACACTCATTCCTGTCCCAAGGTGAAAACAAAGGTACCCAAGATGTTTTGTGAAGATCAGTTCATAAATACGAGCTGTATAGAAGTTGTGACAAAAAACTGATTGGACCTAATTTCGGTACAAAATGGCCACTGGCAGCCATCTTGAATTTTGGACCGCACTCAGAAACACTCCTTCTCGTCTCAAGGTGATAACAAAGGTACCCAAGAAGTTTCGTGAAGATCGGTTCATAAATACAGCCTCTAGCCTGAGCCGTATTGACATGTGCACTTACAGTGTATAAGTAGCACTAAATAAATAAAAATTCATCTAATTTGCATAATTTCTGCACGAGAAAAAAACCCGTACTGTATGTGATGTATTCCATTTTACTAAACATTCATACAAAAATTTATTCAAATCAGAACTTTCATACGGAAGTTCTGTACAAAAGACTGATTGCACTAATTTTGGTATAAAATGGCTGCTGGTGGCCATGTTGAATTTCGGACCACACCCAAAAACACCCATTCTCATCCCAAGGTAATAACAAAGGTACCCAAGACGTTTCGTAAAGATCGGTTCATAAATATGACCTCTAGCCTGAGCCGTATAGAAGTTGTGTACAAAAAACTGATTAGACCAAATTTCGGTACAAAATGGCCACTGGCAGCCATCTTAAATTTCGGACCGCACTCAGAAACACTCGTTCTCGTCCCAAGGTGATAGCAGAGGTACCCAAGAAGTTTCGTGAAGATCGATTGATAAATACAGCCTCTAGCCCGAGCCGTATTGACATGTGTACTTACTGTGTGTAAGTAGCACTGAAAAAATCAAAGTTCATCTAATTTGCATAATTTCTGCACGAGAAAAAAACCTATATTATATGTGATGTATCCCATGGTACTAAACATTCACACAAAAAATTATTCAAATCAGAGCTTTCATATGGAAGTTCTGCGCAAAAAGCTGATTGCCCATAATTTTGAGCAAAATGGCTGCCAGTGGCCATCTTGAATTTCGGACCGCGCCCAAAAACACTCGATCTCGTCCCACGGTGATACCAAAGGTACCCAAGAAGTTTCGTAAAGATAGGTTCATAAATGCGGCTTCTAGCCCGAGCCGTATTGGCATTTGCACTGACAGTGCTGAAAGTAACACTAAATACATCAAAGTTAGTCTAATTTGCATAATTTACGTACGAGAAAAAAACCTGTATTACATGTGATGTATCTCATGGTAATAAACATTCATACAAATGAAAGTGTCAATGACACTGTAGCTTAACTTGTGTGTTGTGTTTGATGAAAAGGATAATGTTCAATGTTTATGAAAGGATTATGAAATAAGACAAGAATTGTGATAATTGGGAATATGTTCATTTCTGTTCCCTGTATGCTATGTTTATGATAAAAATAATATGAGGTGTACACTGTACTAAAGATCTGAGGGGTGGGTTAATATGACCTCACAGTTAATATATGTGGCCCTCACAGTTAACATATATCAAAAAAAGTTACCAAATTACAATGAAATTATTCCAAAATGAGTCATCCTATCAAGTTACATTTAAATCCCTTCATAAATATGGCCTGTAGACTGTGCTAAAGGTTTTCGGGCTTCGGGCCCCTGTAGCCGTCAGTTTCCCAACTGCATCCAAAGGAGACGTTCTCATCTAGACATTATATGAAGTCAACCTACCAAGTTACAATGAAATCCCTCAATAAATATGATCTGTAGACTGTGCTAAATGTTTTCGGGCTTCAGGCACCTGCAGACATCACAGTTGACCAACCACGACCAAAAGGGGATGTCATCATCTAGGCATTATATGGAGTCAACCTAACAAGTTACAATGAAATCCTTCCATAAATACGACCTACAGACATGCTAAAGGTTTTTGGGCTTGGGCAGCCATCAAGGCTGAATGATCATGACCAAAAGGGGACGTTCTCATCTGGACACTATTTGGAGTCATCCTACCAAGCTACAATAAAATCCCTTCATAATTATGACCTGTAGACTGTTCTAAAGGTTTTCGGGCTTTGGGCCCCTGAAGCCGTCACAGTTGCCCACTCGTGTCCAAAAGGGGACGTTCTCATCTAGACATTATATGAAGTCAACCTACCAAGTTACAATGAAATCCCTTCATAAATATGACCTTAGACTGTGCTAAAGGTTTTCGGACTTCGGGCAGCCATCATGGTTGAATGATCGCAACCAAAGGGGACAATCTCATCTGGGCATCATCTGGAGTGATCCTGCGAAGTTACAATGAAATCCCTTCATAAATATGACCTGTAGACCGTGTTCAAGGTTTTCGGGCTTCGGGCACCTGTAGCCATCACAGTTGACCAATCACGACCAAAAGGGGATGCCATCATCTAGGCATTATATGGAGTCAACCTAACAATGTTACAATGAAATCCTTCTATAAATATAACCTTTTGCCTATGCTAAAGGTTTTTGGGCTCGGGCACCCATCAAGGCTGAATGATCATGGCCAAAATGGGACGTTCTCATCTTGACATTATTTGGAGTCAACCTACCAAGTTACAATGAAATCCCTTCATAAATATGACCTGTAGACAGTGCTAAAGGTTTTTGGGCTTCGGGCACCTTTAGCCGTCAAAGTTGCCCAAACATGTCCAAAAGGGGACGTTCTCATCTAGACATTATATGAAGTCAACCTACCAAGTTACAATGAAATCCCCTCACAAATATGACTTGTAAACTGTGCTTAAGGTTTTCGGGCTTCGGGCTCGGGCAGCCATCATGGTTGAATAATCGCAACCAAAGAGGACAATCTCATCTGGGTATCATCTGGAATGATCCTATGAAGTTACAATGAAATCCCTTCATAAAATTGACCTGTAGACTGTGCTCAAGGTTTTTGGGCTTCGGGCACTTCTAGCCAACACAGCTGACCAATTACGACCAAAAGGGGATGCCATCATCTACGCATTATATGGAGTCAACCTAATAGGTTACAATGAAATCCTTCCATAAATATGACCTTTTACCTATGCTAAAGGTTTTTGGGCTCGGGCACCCATCAAGGCTGAATGATCGCGATCAAAAGGGGACGTTCTCATCTAGACATTATTTGGAGTCATCCTACCAAGTTACAATGAAATCCCCTCATAAATATGACCTGTAGACTGTGCTAAAGGTTTTCGGGCTTCGGGCACCTTTAGCCGTCACAGTTGCCCAATCATGTCCAAAAGGGGACGTTCTCATCTAGACATTATATGAAGTTAACCTACCAAGTTACAATGAAATCCCTTCATAAATATGACCTGTAGACTGTGCTAAAGGTTTTCGGGCTCGGGCAGCCATCATGGGTGAATGATCGCACGTTCTCATCTAGACATTATATGAAGTTAACCTACCAAGTTACATTGAAATCCCTTCATAAATATGACCTGTAGACTGTGCTAAAGGTTTTCGGGCTTCGGGCTTGGGCAGCCATCATGGGTGAATGATCGCAACCATAGGGGACAATCTCATCTGAGCATCATCTGGAGTGATCCTAAGAAGTTACAATGAAATCCCTTCATAAATATGACCTGTAGACTGTGCTCAAGGTTTTCGGGCTTCGGGCACTTGTAGCCATCACAAATAACCAATCACGACCGAAAGGGGATGTCATCATCTAGGCATTATATGGAGTCAACCTAACAGGTTACAATGAAATCCTTCCATAAATATGACCTTTTGCCTATGCTAAAGGTTTTTGGGCTCGGGCACCCATCAAGGCTGCATGATCACGATCAAAATGGGACGTTCTCATCTAGACATTATTTGGAGTCATCCTGCCAAGTTACAATCAAATCGTATCATAAATATGACCTCTAGACTGTGCTAAAGGTTTTTGGGCTTCGGGCTCCTGTAGCCGTCACAGTTGCCCAATCATGTCCAAAGGAGGACTTTCTCATCTAGACATTGTATGACGTCAACCCACCAAGTTACAATGAAATTCCTCAATAAATATGACCTGTAGACTGTGCTCAAGGTTTTCGGGTTTTGGGCTCGGGCAGTCATCACGGTTGGCAGATCATGCCCAAATGGGGAAATTCGCATCTAGACATCATAAGGAGTCATCCTACCAAGTTACAATGAAATCCCTCCACATTAAACATGACCTGCAGACTGTGCTAAAAGTTTTTGGGTTTCGGGCCTGGGCAGCCATCACGGTTGATAGATCATGCCCAAAAGGGGACGTTCTCATCTAGGCACTATACAGAGGCATCCTACCAAGTTACAATGAAATTCCTTCATAAATACGACCTGTAGACTGTGCTAATGGTTTTCGGGTTTTGGGCTCGGGCAGCCATACCGGTTGCCCGATCGCGACCAAAAGGGGACGTTCTCATCTAGACATGACCCCAAACCTGCATATGAAATTTCGTGATGATCAGACAAGAACTGCGGGGTGTAGCCCGTGCTAAAGGAAAATGTGAACAGACGTCACAGACTCACATACAAACAGACTTCCGCACGCGTGATGGCAATAGCTTATCTTGACTATGTCAAGTTAAGCTAAAAATGATTCAAATCGGCGCTTTCATATGGAAGTTCTGTGCAAAAAACAGATTTTTGCATTGTCGGTACAAAATGGCAGCTGGCAGCCATCTTGAATTTCGGACAGGACCCAAAAACACTCGTTCTCGTCCCACGGTCATAACAAAAGTACCCAAGAAGTTTCGTAAAGAACGGTTCATAAATACGGCCTCTTGCCCGAGCGGTATTGAATTGTTGACGGACGATTGGCCATGATTGGTGCAGGCACTGAAGCGAGAAGCCGACACAGTGACGATGACCATGTGATTAGTTCAGGAACAACAACTGACTAGATACCAGAGACAAACTTACAAAAGAATTCAAGGTCGTCTTTTTGAATTATGGGACGAGTATGAAGCAAAACAGACATCTGCATTCCTGGAAACCGAAGGTGAATTGTCGCTCCACCCACCAACACATACGAAGATAGAGCATAGAAAATAAATACAGCTTATTATGATGTAATGTTTGTTTGTATTTAAACTATTTATTTTATAAAATTCATCACTGAACTGCTCCTTTTTAGCTAACTGTTATGATGCGTGATGTAATGTTTCTTTGCATTTGAATTTTCCAATTATTTGTGTTTTTCTGTTGTGTTTCATAACATAACGGCGAAAATCGGACAGTACTATTTGAAAAAAATAGCATTCAATTTTTGTTCTTTTTTTTCATTTTTTGCTTCAAATATTTTTGACTTAAAAAATGAAAAGAAGTGCTTAAATAAACTTCACTGTCCTTGTTATGATGCAATGTTTGTTTGTATTCTCTCCATTTATTTGTTTTTCTGTTATGTTTTTTATTAAATAAAGTTCATCTCGGAATACTGTTTATTAACTTTATTTTATTTTTTAAACCCTCACAAAGCAATAAATGGCGGAACTAATGAATTCTACATGGGGCCCGATCATCTGGGGACAGATCATCTTGGGTGTAGATTGTAGAAATGGCTGAGGCCGGATCGTTTTTGGGGACGGATTGACCTGTTACCGCGTTACAGCTTGCAGATATCACTAAAAAGTGTATACCGAGGCCGAGTCTGAGTCCAGAATTGGTGTATACAGAAATCAGTTATTCAAACATCCCCTTGAGTTAATGACAAGGTATTGACGAGATATTTTTATCTATATGTCGTATAAACCCATCTTCTTTCAAACTGGGGAAAGAAAATCCATTTTTTTTTCATTTTTCTGACTTATATCGTGAAAAATGTCTTTCAAACACACTAAAAAGTGTATACAGAAAGACTAGTTGGTCACGTGATTTCTCTCTTATTTTGCTCGGCAGTGTTGCGAATCTTATATTTCCGGCACGTTTTTGAAGGAAACTGGTACGAGTTACACCCATAAACTTCGGTAGTAATTTTGTTTCATATATTTCTAACATGTTGAATAATTGATTTCTGTATACACCAATTCCAGGCTCGGACTCTGCCTTGGTGTACACTTTTTAGTGATAGCCCAGCTTGCAAACTATATCAAAGGTGTCTGTGAAATAGCCATTGCATTTGTTTTAATGTCATTCTGTGCATAACAACAAAATACTTCAAATGGGTCAAATAAGCACAGTGTTGAAGGTGCATGGCCATTAATATTAGCAGAACCAGAGCATATGGAAACGTATTATTACCACAAAACACCCAATTTGAGGGTGCATTCATCAAATGATGGACGAAACGGCTCAGATTGATATTGGTCAGAACGGCCCAGATTTTGAGACGGAGCGGCCCAGATTTTGAGACGGAGCGGCCCAGATTTCGAGACAGAGTCGCCCGCAGTTTTGGACAGAATGGCCCTTATATAAAAAAATATTTCTTATGCCCCCATTAATTTTTTTTTTTACAAGAGTACTTATGGCTGTATTGAAGTTGATGATTATTATTATACTGAAGTTGACTGAAGGTCACTTAGGAGTTTAACATTTTATTGTGGTCATTCCACAACTTACTTTGACTGGTACTATAATCTAGTGTTCTGTGGCTTAAGAAATAAGGGACAATGGTCAACAATTATTATTTTTCGACTTGTGTTTCTATTACAATCATTCTCAGTCGACTAGAATTATCGAAGAAGGAAATGAAGTAAATTGCTTTGTTACTGTTAAAGCTTATCGTGCTTCGTGTATTTAGTTGATTGATGTTGGTCATGAGCTGAAATTTGTTGATCCTGTTTCTATATAATATATATTATTTACTTTTTTATTTTTTTTTAAATAATGTTACATTTGCAAAAGGATGGGAGGGGTGAATTAAAGTTTTCACTAAAATTTTAACCCTTTACCCAACGTAACGGCCAAAACCGGCCAGCGCTATTCTCAAAAATCGCCAATTAATTTTCAAAATATTTTCATTTTTTGTCTCAAAAACATAGGTTATGACCCCTCGTTGGAACGGGCTCGTCGAGCTCGTTCCAACGAGGGGTCATAACCTATGTTTTTGAGACAAAAAATGAAAAAAATTAGTTATTCAATAATTTTTTTTGCAAGTGTTGTCTGCTTTTCATGTTAGGTAAAGGGTTAAAGGATTTTTTCAAGCGATACTTGAACTTTTGCCGTCAACTGAAGTGAACACATCTGTTGCTAATTTTGAATTTGGGTTAGGGCAAGGATTGAGGTCAAGTTTGATGAGCCAACAATACAGGAGTGTGAGTTTCGTTTTGGGCTGGCATTGTCAAAAAAGGTTCAGGAGACTGGTTTGCAGAGTGTCTATTATACTAGAGACAATGTATATAAACCTTTGAGAAAAGTTTTTGCTTTGTCCATGTTACCCATGGATGACATTAGACCTGCATTTGAAGAGTTACAGCCCAAAAGTAGACCCAAATGAAATGGAAAGATTTTTTGAATATGTGGAACGTACGTGGATAGATAGCACAGTGGGTCAGTGCAGGTGTGGTGTGTTTATGGATGGCCCATCAAAACAAACAACGACGTAGAGTAATGGCATAATAGACTTAAGACGACTCACAAAAGCTCCAAGCTTACTGTCGCATCGATTACTTACAAGTTGTTCTCTTTCGCTTTTTTTTTTGGGGGGGGGGGGGTGGTGGGGGGAACTTGTCTGGAACCTAATGGTTCTGATGGTTTACTTAAATCCCACTTAGTAGGCCCTCGTGGTGTGAACTGGTTTCGCGAATTATTCAGTTTACAAATAATTAACGGCAAAATCTGAGTGAGCACAACTCCGACCCCCTTGTAATGATAAGGTTTTTTTTCTAATTTTTCTAAATCCAAATAAATTTATGTGAAAAAACACAATGGGGGCATAAAAAAATAGAAAATAAATTTTTCAATGAGGGCCGTTCTGTCCAAAAATGTGGACCGTTCTGTCTTGAAATCTGGGCTGTTCCGTCTCAAAATCTGGACCCTTCCATCTCAAAATCTGGGCCTTTCTGACCAAGGATCAATCTGGGCCATTTCGTCCATGGGCCGTTTCGTCCTGCTACCCATTCATAATCTGAATGTAAATGTGGATGTAATCTGCATGTAAACATGGATAAAGTTGCAAAGAAATATCAAATTATCTTTACATACAAGCTAGATATGTTTCTGTTTTTTAATGCCTGCATATACACCCAAAGCAGATCGACTTGAAATAAGTGAGACTGAGAGCACTGCACGAAATAAGGTGACGGTAGATTCACAGATAGAAAAAAATGTTCTTCTTACAAAAATTAATACACTTACAAGTTTTCAAAATGCCATTTTGCCCATGTATTTGTAAAATCTGAGAGAATGTATCATTATATAGTGTTTTTATGATGTTTGCCACAGTATTCGCTTTCCACAAAGTGACAAACTTGAACAGAATTATTTTAAACTTAAGGCTGAAAGTGACAAAATGGATATGGGTAGACTATGCAATGGGATCAGGACAACTCGGACCAAAGACAACTCGGACCACTTTTGAAGACAACTCGGACCAACTTTGAAGACAGCTCGGACCAACTTTAAAGACAAGTCGGACCAACTTTGAAGACAAGTCGGCCAAACTTTCAAGACAACTAAAACCACTTTTGAAGACAACTCGGACCAACTTTCAAGACAAGTTGTAACGACTATAAGACAGGTTGGACCGACTGTGAAGAAAAGAATGATGCAGAAAATAATTAAATGTGATCTAAAAGATTACCGACATGTTGTTTTAGGCACTAGTTTTTCTATATATTATGTTCGTTTCAAGAATTTTAATCATTCAATCATGGCTGATGAAGTAAAGATGCGTTCGTTCTTTCATTCATTCGTCATCCTGTCGGGTAAAGCAAAGATGATCATTCATTCATTCATTCTGTGTGGCCCGTTTTGATTGTCATGCCTCAGTTTTTAATAAATCATTTAAACCGTGATTGGTTGTTCTGTGACTTTCCCCACCAACCCTGAATCTTCGTTTGTGCACTATTCAGGTCCGAATTATTCACCGAGTCAGTCCAAGTTACCTAGAAAGTTAGGCCGACTTGTCTTGAAACTTGGGTCGACTTCTTCAAAAGTTGGGCAGAGTTGTCTTGAAAGTTGGTCCGAGTTGTCTTCAAAAGTGGTCCGAGTTGTCTTTAAAGTTGGTCCGAGTTGTCTTCAAAGTTGGTCCGAGTTGTCTTCAAAAGTGGTCCGAGTTGTCTTAGTCCAAGTTGTCTTTGGTCTGTAATTCCTATGCAATTAAGGGCCTATATAAGTAATGAAATTTTGTTTATTTTGAAAATTCTCACCTCTGATATTCCTTCAATTCAAATTAAATATACCGGGTACACAAAATGTACATCAAAATGAAGGTTGGGATGTATAGAACATGAAACACATGCGTAATCAACTCATACTCATAGAGGGTCCTACTAGAATCCGGAATCACCCGGAATCCCCTTTAAAGACCGGAATCACCCAGAATCCCCTCATATTTTACTACATTTTCGTCATATATAGCACTTTTAGCAATGGAATCCCATCTAATAAGGTTCCATGTTCAAGATTTAGTAAATTTCAAAAGGATTTCAGGGTACAGGAAGCGGTTAGCGAAGAGTCTTTCTCGTTTGGAAGATTTTTTTCGATCAAAACATTTTCCAAGGGAAGTAACTTGTGGCGTCATTTTGAACGCAATGTTTTAGCGTTTTCAAAAAAGGGATTCCAAAAAGGGATTCCATAAGTGGGATTCCGTCTTATGTCGAGTGACTTGCATATATTGCTCGAATGACTTGAATCCTATCGAGCAAATGAGCTAACGAGCAATTGCTCATTCGAGTGACTCGACATACTGCTCGACGACTCATTTCAGAAAAAAGGGGATGTCAAAGGCCAGCTGTTTTCCGAAAAGGGGTGCTGAAATTGGGGTGCCATGGAATATGGCTGTTAAACCGAGCAAATGTGCTATCGAGTAATTGCTCGATTGAGTGACTCGACATACTGCTCAAACGACTCGAATCCCATCGAGCAAATGAGCTAACGAGCAATTGCTCGTTCGAGTGACTCGACGTATTGCTTGTCAACTCATTTCCGAAAAATTGGATTCCATGCTAAATATGGCGAAAATGTTGTAAAATATGAGGGGATTCCGGGTGATTCCGGTCTTTAAAGGGGACTCCGGTTTCTAGTAGCACCGCTCATAGAGTCGACTGTAGGCACCACTGCCACGGGTTCCTGGAAGTCTGCTGCTTTATTCGCACCAGAACTGATAATTTAATAATATTTCACGAAAACAACTTGTGGCCAAATGTGCTTTACATATCCAAGAACAAAGCTAGGGGATAAAAATTCTTCAAAACAGAGCTACAATGCCTGCATTTGGGGAAAATTCCAAAGCCTTTGCTTTTGTTTACGTATGAGTATACTTTCGATTTCCGGTAGACGTCATCGGACAGAAAAAGCATGTAAAAACAACGCCGTCAAAAATCAAATAATGAAAAAGATCGCCTTCAAACAGTATACTGTTATTAGATAGAGATTGCACAGTTGCCATATTAATGCAAGGTATCATGATACCTGTTGAAATTTCTTAGAATTACGATTTTGTTTTTCGATGGAAATTCGCGGAATCGAGTGATTTGCTCATGTCTGTCGAGCATGGAAACCATCTTCAATAAAAAATGCAGACAGTGTTGTCCTTTTCCCAATGCAGTCCTATCGCTGTATTCGAAAGTGTTTTGAATGCCTAGCTTTGTTCTTGGATAAATGAGGCACATTTGGCCACAAGTTGTTCTGATGAAACATTATTTTATTAGCAGTTCTGGTGCAAATACGGTAGCAGACTTCCAAGAACCAGTGATAAATGCTGTCAACTCTATGAGTTGATTACATATGTGTTCCGTGTTCAATACATCCCAACCTTCATTTTGATGTATAATTTGTGTATATTTAATTTGAATTTTAGGAATATCAGAGGTGAGAATTTTCAAAATAAACAAAATTTCATTACTTATATGGGCCCTTAAAAATCAAATCTAGACTTCCCAATGACGTTTTCGAGGTTGAAATACTTTTGAACTTTTAATTTTTATTTTCAGTTCGTAACAAGCAAGAGTTACATTTTGCTGTGACGGTGACGGGTCGTTTCGTTCCTTTTCCCTTTCGTCCCCCGGGTCGTTTCGTACCTTTACCTTTTCGTACTGGGTCGTTTCGTACCCCTTTAGGTACGAAACGACTCACCTAAATAAAAAGGACCGAATCGACTCCCATAAAAAGGGGGACGAAACGACTCAGTTTTTGAGGGAAGAAGCGAACGGACCTAAATGACAACTAAAAAGGAATATGGGGCGCGGTGGCGTCGCGGTAACCGGTTCTCGTCAGATCACCGAAGTTAAGCAACGTCGAGCGCGGTTAGTAGCTGGATGGGTGACCATTTCAGTGACTGATTCGCGCTCCCGCGTTGTGTGCTTGGGCAAGGCACTTAATCCCAATTGCCCACATGGGGGCACGATGACGCTGTGTACTAAGGCGTACTGCACGTCGATGGTGGGCATGTAATCATCATGGGTGTTTAAAGTCTTCTGGGGACGATGCATATGGACTATCCTAAGCTTGGTAACTGGCTTTTGAAATCGTTTGATGTTTATTTAACTTGTGAAGAATTGTGGCGCTACGGAGATGGAGACATTTGTGGTTGAGGTGATGTCACTGATGTGTGCTGTGGTGTTGGAGACATGTGTGGTTGGGGTGATGTGTGTTGTGATGTTGGAGTCCTGTGTGCTTGAGGTGATGTGTGTTCTGATGTGGTGGAATTTGTTTGCGATGACGTGCACTGATTGCATACCCATGCAAAGTCAGAGTTGGAGTCACACACAACGTATATGGCACCATCTTCGACATACATCACAATGCACAGCTAAGCTGTTTGAACGAACTCCTCTAGAACAAACAGTTTAGACAGGGATATTTCCCAGGCATGTTTAAACGTTCACGATGCTGGGAAAAATGATCATATCTTAAGGCAGATATAAGGTATATTTATATCCAACATTAAAAAAACACAAGCCCAATTCAAGCCATGTCAAAATCTTTGTGTTGTACAATATTTTTAACGGCTTTGATAAAAAAGAAACAAGAAAAAAACAAACAAACCCAAAAAACCAACAACACCCCTCCCCAAAACAAAGAAATAAAAACAAACAAACAAACAAAAAAAAACCAAGCTTTTTGTGAACCGCCTTCTAACACTATATTCAATCGGTGCGCTTGTAGTGGAATCGTGATTTCAAAAAGCACTTTGATGTACCGCTCTCTTTGGGCTAGGAACTTGTGTATATTGTATAAACAAACCCGGATACTAGAAAAGACAGTTCAAAAGACACTTTGCTGTGCCGCCCAAACCAAAACCAAACATTACAGTGAAAACACGTTTCATCACTTTTTACAAGTGAGTGTGGCTTTATTCAGGGCTCGGAGGTGTCTCATGTTAAACACTAAATTCAAATTATTCATTCAGTGGAACGAGCTGGAGTTATTCACAGGACAGTTGGTACATTCACCCTATTCTTCTTACAAGTAAGTACATAAATGAAGTTTAGAAATATATAATTAAAAATTACCCTAAAATATAGACCTATCGAAATTTTTAAGTACACACCTAATAATTTCAATATAATTTCAATGTATATTCGCCGAATAAGTTATGGAATGAACAGATCGCCGCGAACAGTTTTGATTATTTAAAGTTTTCGCTGAAATTGCCGTTTTAGGCATAATGTTCTTTAAAAAATCTATACACTGTATTGATTTTTTTAAAGTTAAAAACTATGCCTAAAATTTTCGAATAAAAATTTAGAAAAATAGAGGTGAAAATTACCTGAGTCGTTTCGTTCCTTTTTAGGTACGAAACGACTCAGTACGAAACGACCCAGTACGAAAGGGAAAAGGTACGAAACGACCCGTAACCGCTGTGACAATACATGTACGATCGTGATTATGGTGATGATGCTGGAAATACTTTGATGATAATAAATGGATTATTGTATGGATGATGAGTGATTATTATTAACAGTTGTCGCGGGGTCTGGACTATTCGACGAGAAGACTATTCGACGAGATAGACTATTCGACGAGAAGAGGAGAAGACTATTCGACGAGATTTTTCACAAAAGGTCGATTCGACGAAATTTAAAAAAAAAACAACATACACTAAATTATTCTTTTTTTCCTTTCTCTTTGTTTTATTGGTGTTTCATTGAAGTATTTATCCTATTATATCCTGTTTGGCAGGGCTCTTCGGGCTCTGTCAAACAAAATATAATATATTAAATACAATGCTGGGCGTAAAAGGCCAAAAATGTCTGTGAATGTTGGGAATAATAACATTATATAAATGTGTGTGAGATTGGCAGATTGGTACAAACTCGAAGTTTAATGACCTGAGTGTTACTGTTTTAGTAAAGCATTTACATGTAATTAATTCAATGTCCAATTATCTGAATGTAAGTGTCAAATGAAGCCTGCTATTATTCATATTTCACTTTATGTAACCTTAATATGATACTACTGTCTGTTGTACTAGTTAATAATCAACTAATCTGAAATAAAAGCATTAGGATTAATCGTTTGTTTTATTTTTTTATTACCAGAGAGATTAACTACTTCCCCGACCAATAACTGATTTTATTTTTTAACACCTCAAATAATCACATAAGTACATCAATTGAGCTGAAAACAATGTAATGAGACAACAAAATTGTGAGTCCCCTCTCCGCTACATGTTCTCCTTCCGACCTTTAATTTAAATTTAAACATATATATATCTGCCACTGGAATCGGCTCAAAGAGGCGGTTCCAGTAGTATGCCCCCCTCTCCCAGAAATGGAATCCCCTCTCCACTCCTTGTTCTCATTCCGACCTTTAATGTAAATTTCATCTATATATAGATGCCACTGGAATCGACTCAAAGAGGCGGTTCCAGAAGCAGTATGCCCCCTTCCCAGAATTGGAATCCCCTTTCCGTCTCATCGTTCTTGCCCCGACATTCAATTTAAACATAGGGGGGGGGGGGGTAGTCCCAGTAGCAGTATGACGTCCCACCCCCACCCCTAATTCGAATCCCCGCACTCCCCCTCGTTCTTCTTTCTCCGACATGTAATTGAACATAGATGCCATTGAAATCGGCTCAACGAGGCGATTCCAAAGGCAATATGGCATACCCCCCCCCCAACCCCCAATTTGAAAAACAACCCCACGTATTTCGTCGAAAAGTCTTTCGTCGAATGTGTTCTAAAGTTTCGTCGAACTGTCCAAACTTTCGTCGAATCGTCCAAAATCTCGTCGAATCGTCCAAACTCTCGTCGAACTTGCACGGATTTGTCGTCGAATCGTCCAAACTCTCGTCGAATCGTCCCCAAAAAGTATCGTCGAATAGTCTTCTCGTCGAATAGTCCATAACCCGTTGTCGCGTAGCAGAGCTTCGGTTAAGGGACAACACCCAAACCGTTCTCTGGCCGAACCGTCCTCTGCAAATTTATCCAAACCGGCCGCTACCTTTTGACCCAAACCGGCCGCTAAAGGACCCAAATCGTCCTCTAGTAAAAATGATTTATTTCCCTCTTTTTTAATATTTTAAACTGAATTTTTATTATTTTGATTAATAATAAGTTATTTTCGAAAAGTTTGAGAGTTTTTCAAAGTCATTTTTCATGTTTGTTTTCGATAATTGCTTATCACTGAGTAAACATTATTTGAGTACATTTAATGGGTCCGGGTCTTTACCCCCTCAGGAACATTCGGCCCCAGGTATTTTTCTGGGAACATTAGTTCATTTGTGTTTTTTTTTTTTAATATTAGGAGTTTTTCAAGAGTATTTTATTTAAAAGAATAATATATACGGAGTTCCTACCTTTATTCCTAAAGTCGAAATATATTAAACACGAGACCGATCCATAATGAATTATAATGAAATATATGTATTCTGGCCTGTGATAATAATAACTCTTTGGCCAGCCGCTGATTTGTCGCGGTCCTCATAAGGGAAGGCCATCATTCCCCCTGCACCCCACCCCCTCTTCCCCTCCTCTCCTCCCAGCATTCAGATATAAACTGCTTAATAGTGTCCCTCACTTCCTCTTTTTCAATTTCTTCAATAAGCATTCCTACCCTCTCCCTCGTGTCCCCCTTCAGCCATC
The DNA here is from genome assembly GCA_031216915.1 of Pictodentalium vernedei. NCBI lineage: Eukaryota > Metazoa > Mollusca > Scaphopoda > Dentaliida > Dentaliidae > Pictodentalium > Pictodentalium vernedei. The sequence continues at coordinate 167,442,812 of CM062289.1, read as the reverse complement.
TATCCTTTGTTTCTTCACCCCACTTCTGCATTATTCTTCCAGTAAATTTTATTCTATGAGGTATATACTGTGGGCATTGATGAGATACTCATACAGCGTTTTTACAGTGCGACTGAAGCTTGATTGATTTAATCGCACTTGATTAGGCGATCATATACTGTTTTTTACAGTTTATAAATATTTTATTACCAAAATATTGAAGACATTTTCAACATCTGGTAGTAAAATAATATTTATAAATATCGGTCCGACAAGAACTTATTTCAGATTATTCATATCAAAGATCAAATACAAACATTGCCCCGCCAAGAATTTATTTATTTAAAATTATTCATATCTGACCTGGCGATAGTTCATAAATATCATTTTTTTACCAAATGTTATTATTTATTTAATTATTTAAAATTGAACGTTAAATTATTCATGTATTATATGTTACTATATTTTTCAGAACATTTTTGTTCACAAGATAAAATATGTTTATGAAGGAAGTGTTAAAAATAAAAGCAAATATTGTGAAAATATTGTTTCTTCTTCTTGTTTCCCACACAGACCTAATGGTCACTATTTATAAAGGATGGTAGGAATGTAGGAAAAAAAGTAACAGGAAAAAAAGTAACAGGAAAAAAAGAAACTGAAAAAAAGAAACAGGAAAAAAAGTAACAATTATAATAATACAACAGGAAAAAAAGTAACAGTGTTTTTTCATTATTTCATTTTTCATTATAATAATTATAATAATAATTTTATTTTTTATTTTTTAATTATTTTGTAATTGGAGATCATGTGTGCTATGACAATGTTGTTACAAGGATATCCATCATGCTTTCTTTGATGTACAACAATGTTGTTGAAACAAATGAACACACATTGTAATAAACACACATCAAGTGTGGTTACTTTCAAGTATTCTCTTCTTTGATGTACAACAATGTTCTTGAAAAAATAAACACAAGCAAGTGTGGCTACTTTCATGAATTCTCTTCTTTGATGTACAACAATGTTCTTGAAAAAATAAACACACAGCAAACTATATATTGGACAGCAGTTTGAATTAGTCATTAAATGTTCTTGAGTCATCATGGAAGTCATTGAGAGTAATAAGAGGGGCAAAAACCTTTGTCATGAAGGTTTCATGTACACTGTATCTGTAAGAAGGAAGAACAAGGTCTGGTGGAAATGCACTAAACGTGCTAAATCAGACTGCCGTGCAAGTCTCTGTACTACTACAGATTTCAACAACCCAGAAATAGTTAGACAACACAACCATCCTCCAGAAAATGTCAGTATCGCATATACCAAATTGAGAAATGAAATGCGAAAACAAGCAGCTTCTTCCTTAGATAAGCCATCACAGATCCTCGCAACAGCTGTTTCAAATGCTGAAAGTGAAGTCAAGTTGATGCTGCCAGACTTAGATAATGCCAAACGGAGTCTGAGATACCACAGAAGAAGTCCTCCTGTCCCCAAAAGTCTGTCTGAGCTGACCATTCCAGAAGAGTTTCAGAAAATATCAGACTCTGAACAATTCCTTTTCTTTGATAATGGACCTGATGCAAGTGAGCGTGTGGTTGCATTTGCAACAAATAGTGGACTCAATTATCTTGGCAGTGCAAGTACTTTATTTATGGACGGTAATTTTGCAATGGCTCCTCCACTATTTCAGCAAATTTATGTTGTTAGGGTTAAGTTTCATGACAGTTTTTTATCTTGTGTATACGCTATATTACAGAGGAAGACACGTACTTCCTATGAGACTCTGTTTCAAGCTTTTGTAGATAAACTGACTGAGCTAAATATTGACTTGAATGTAAATACTGTTGTGACTGATTTTGAAGATGGTGTGTTACGAGCTGTGAATGCTGTGTTTGGTAGACATGTACAGAGTAGAGGTTGTTTCTACCATCTGACACAAAGCACTTGGCGCAGAGTGCAGAGTTTAGGTTTAGTGCAGTTGTATCGGGATGATGCAGACTTCAGACTGTTTTGTGGGAAACTGGATGCACTTGCATTCTTGCCAGTTTCAGATGTGCGTGATGGTATGAATCACCTCAAAGACATTGTTCCAGAAGAAGCCGAGGAACTGTTGAGGTATTTTGATGAAAATTATGTCACTGGTAGATACAGGCAACCTCGCGCCGCACCTTCAGATGTGTTGGCACCATTACGACTTAGATTAACTCCTCCAGCCTATCCTCCAGCTACATGGAATGTTAATAGTGCTACGCTGGATGGCGAATCTCGTACAAATAATGCATGTGAAGGCTGGAACAACAAGTTCTACAATCTTGTTGGCCACCAGCACCCATCAGTCTGGAAAACTATCCAATGGTTTCAAAAAGAGCAAGCTCTGACCAATAAAATTATTCAACAGGTGTCAGTTGGTTTGCTGCCTGTTATCCGCAAACAGAAGTCAGCTGAATCCCTGAATAGAAAACTGAAAAATCTGTGTGGTTTATATTCCCAAGGTTCACTTACTATTTCAGCTTTTCTTACTGGCATTGGCCAGAATATTAGATTACACAAGGTGTGATATGTAATAATCTAACTAAATCATAATTAAGTTTGTTAAATTATTTTATAACTATGTACTATGTAGTACTTATACTGATATGTAATAATCCAACTAGTTTCAAGGTGTGATATGTAATAATCTAACTAAATCATAATTAAGTTTGTTAAATTATTTTATAACTATGTACTATGTAGTACTTATACTGATATGTAATAATCTAACTAGTTTCAATAATATAACTAAATCATAATTAAGTAATCTATCACTTTTATGAAATAAAAATAAGAAAGTGTGACTCTTTTTCCTGTTTTTTTTTTCCTACCCAAATCTGTTACTTTTTTTCCTGTTACTTTTTTACCTTATAAAAATAAGAAAGTGTTACTTTTTTTCCTGTTTCTTTTTTTCCTACCGAAATCTGTTACTTTTTTTCCTGTTACTTTTTTTCCTGTTACTTTTTTCCGATTACCGGATGGTATGGGCCAAATTGCATAGAGGACGGTTCGGGCACTGTAGAGGACGGTTCGGGTGCTGTGGAGGACGGTTCGGGCTAATTGTAGCGGTCAGTTAGTGTCAAATTGCAGTGGACGGTTCGGCCAGAGGACGGTTTGGGTGTAATTCTCGGCTAATACGTGTATATTTGGAGATCAATGAGGTTATCAGGGAGATAATTTTGCTGTATTCAGCATGCAGTTTAGTATATTAATGGATTGTAATTTTTCTCTTTTTGAAAACCCATCACTAAAGGGGTGAAATGGGGAATAGGGTCATTTTTAATAAACAGTTGTATGGCGGATATGGTAAAAATTGTTGTTAGGGGTGGAAAACACTTTCAATTAAAAACAATTAATAATAGATATTTGTTAAGTTACCTTCAGCTACATCATAATACATATACAAATTGTTGTGGCAGTGCAGTGATGAAGGATGAGTGATGAAAAATGATATTCCTGAAAAATGAGATAAAAAAGTGTTGGTGGTGGTGTGTGTGTTATGAAAAGGTGATATAATAATATAACATAGAATAAATTTCATATACAGATAACTGTATTCTATATTAATGTACAATTGTTAAGACGTTTGGTGGCAGTGATCAGACCCTTTCACCTGATTGCTTTATTTAGCTGAGTATATTCTAGACTTGTATTATTTAAGAGTGTAGAAGCTGAAAGATTCCAGTTATATTGACCCTCTAGATTGGATTACAGATGATAAAAATCGTTCAACCACTTTACAGATATCAGCTTCTTTGCGTGATAGTAAAATTCTCATCAAGTCATCGTTAGAAAGACAATCTAAAATTAAAAATATAACAGATAAAGCAATGGGATAGCGTCGGGCATTTTCGCGTCAAAACAACAGATTTCTATTAAGCCACCAAGGTGCTGCATAAGTAAGAGAAAAACATTTACTATGAACTTCACAAGTCTGAAATTCCATAAATGTCAAATAAATATGATGCATGGTGATATTCATTCGTAAATAATTCGTTTTGTTCGGCAGCAGCTTTTTTTTATTTGGGCGATGACTGATGGTGTAAACCACTGGGATCGGGAATATTCGGCCATGGGAAGATTCAGCCTTGGATTTTTCGGCCTTGGGAAGATTCGGCCCGTGTACTCAGTGATTGACGGCTAATTAGTCTATTCATGTTCTGTCTGGGGGTTTGGCAAATGACATAATTGACAAGTGACAATAGTATTGACAATGACAAGAGGTTTAAGATAATTATTTATTAGTTCTAATAACATGAGATAACATTATTTGACAGCTTCACAACACAAAAACTCAAACACTACAATTTTACACATTATATACATATATACAAAATGTGACGCAAAAAACTGGTGGAGGTACAAGTATAATCATTTGACGATATATAGATGTAATTACAAAAGTTATTTTATTTTTTCCTTGTCTGTAAATTTTATTTGTAAACATGGAGGCATTCGGTCGTTCTAACATCTACGTCTCAAAAGTTAGTCCATAGTGAATCTATTTCCTTGCCATTTGTAGTTTATTTCCTTTACTATTTGGCGTACAATGTTTCATAATCAGGACGAATGGTGAATGAAAAGTTTCAGCGCGCCGAAGGCGCACAGGGACGATGTGGGATTTGAAATCCGATGAATGAAACATTTCAGCGCGCCGTAGGCGCACAGGGACTATGTGGGATTTGAAATCCCTTGCGACCCAAATTAACTTTATTTGCTTATTAATTCACCTTCAGGTTATGTGACTCTCGGTATATCACGTGGGGGGGGGGTCATAGAGGGGGAGGAGACAATAACAGTTAATGTCGTAAAGAAACAAACCATCTCGGTCCCCTCCCACTCTATGCCCCCCCCCCATGTGGGGGGTGGGGGCATAGAGGGGGAGGGGACAATAACAGTTAATGTCGTAAAGAAACAAACCATCTCGGCGGTAACTTCCAGGAGTCAGTCAACAACAATGAAGATATCTGTACCGAATATCATAATAAAAACAAATGACAATGAGAAAAACAACGTGCGAAGTACCGCCAAAACTAAACAAACTCGACGGAAACTTCCAAGTGACATTAACAAACAACATTTCTCATTTAGTTAAGTCACCGTCGAAGTTAAAAAAAATCATTCCAGCAGACATGGAACAAAATGTTTCAAGTCAATTGATGGAATAGTTCTAGTAGTGACTGGATATGTTTCCGTTTCCAATATTTTGGATTCAAATGTTGGACTTTTAATGGATTACATTCAAGCAAAGAGGTAAGAATTTTTTCACAAAATAGACCAAATTCTTATCAAAACTCATTAAAAAAACCTTTGCACAAAACATGTAAAATTCTGATAAAAATCATTAAAATATATTCAAATAATAACTTTTCTAAATAACTGAATAAAATATAAATTTCCAAAAATTAAACTCAAAGTGAGAAGATTCGGCCCATAACCCGGGCCGAATCTTCTCGGCAGAATCTTCCCGTCCGAATCTTCCCAGGGCCGAATTTTTCCCGACCCAAACCACTGATTTCCATTCAATTGGATTGCTGAAACGCTGATTGACCACATACAGAAAAGTGTCCCACCTGCCACCATGTTAGTGGGGTGGGTGGGTGGGTGGGTAGGTAGGGGTGGTGGTGTTGCAATAGATAACAATGCTCAACACCAACAACTTCTCTGAGATTTTCAATTTCTCGATGCCTCGTAACGCAAATCGCTTTTTAAAAAATAGGCTATACTTTGATGTCTGTGAAAAATGAATATGTTCATGGTGAGCACATTTTTTTCAATAACTACAACATATTTTAATTATTATTGACAGAAATCAAGGCCCAAGAATGGAAAGCTTGTACCCTGTTACTTGTCTTCGTAAATTTTTAGAATTTCACATATGTTTGATTGGGTTAATGATTACTGGACGAAAGCAAGTCGCGCAAAGATACCACGAGAGCCGCATGGCTCGAGTGGCATCCTTGCGCGGCATGCTCAGTGCCAGTAACCGTTAACCCAATCAAACATTTGCACTGTTCTATATTTATTATACGCACTCACCTTCCCTTTCCACCACAAAATGTGTTGTGTGCCATTTGTGATTAGTCAAATGGTTATTTTTAGGTGCTCGAAAATTGTCGATACGAAATAGACAATAATGCAGAAGAACCATTCTTCAACCCTGACACAGAAGCAACGCTGATTCTTCGCGTTGCGCAACAGTAGGTTGTCTCCCTTCGCTAAGAAAAGTGTCAGATGTCAAAAAAATAATTGAACAGGTTTGTCACTCATTGCAGATTCAGGAGCGCAGTTCTGTTGCGGTTTTCAATTATTCCTTCAAGTTGTCATGTTCGTTTAAGGAGGATGGACGTTGTATATTCACGAAATTTATACTGCGGCACATAGCTTTTCAAATTTCGAGCGAGCGAAAGACTTCCCCATTCCTGCTCTCGCACTTTACTTCGATTGAAACCCGTCAAAGCAGCTTTGAACAGTTCGTTGATTCTTTTACTTTGAACGACGTTATTGTTATTTCACCACCCGTGTGTCGATTCAGTGATACCAATAATATTAATATCACAAGAGACATACATGCATGTAGATGTATAGGTACTATGACAATACCGAAGCACTATAAGTGGACGAAAAGAAAATCTTCCAGTGGCCAACTCAAGTTATTTCTACTGAAACTGTGCTGCACAGGACTGTTTTATTCAACAAGAAAAAGGAAACTTCATCACTGACTCAGAAACAATACTTACATCTCTGGTGGACCTAACGAAGTGTTCAGTTCATGAATGGACCTCAAGAACAAAAGTATTCTATCAAGTTGTCTGTGAGTAATGATTAGCAAAATTGCAATTCGGGTCTTCAGGTTTCTTACAGATCTGCAAATAATCCCATAAAATTCTGAGTATAGGTCCCAGTTTAAAGGATTCCAGAAAATAAATCCAAAGTAGCTGCCAGATCATACAAAGTGGTCTGAAACTAGAACGTGTATATGTTCAATAAGTAGCATGTACCTTGTGAAAATATGTAGGAACTTGAAAAAATTCCAGGAAGATTGTTGATACATGTATATCAGATAAAGCATCAACTATTAGGCTAGTTCACGATAAACGCCCGATGTCATTTCATCTACATGTACAGATAATCATTTCTTAAGGTATGGAAATCGTTTATAATCGAGATATTACAGTATTGTGATCACAAAAATTGTCAAACGTTTTGACCAGATTGCGACTGAGTTGCAATGCAGTCAGGATTATCTTTCTACTTCTGTGTTGACAGTACTGTAATACCTTACTTAATAAATAAGGCTTGCAAGTGTGTTACAACTTGATCGCAGTTTAATTGAGAAAAATACTACTTTGGTAATGATAATTTTAATGAGAAAAATTCAAGAAAGTACATGGTAATTTAAGACAATTTTGCTCCATACTAGTAGTTTGTTTTACTTTTGTTGCATATCACACGATACAGGAATGATCACCATGGACGTGGTTTCTAATCCTTTTTATTTCAATAGAAGAAAATAATTTCAAAATCAGATTCATTTCCATGAACCCATAAAACCAGCAATTTCTAAATATGTATCTTTAATTGGTGTTTGTTCAATTGAGTGGATTTCAAAATCGTCCAAGCAATTGCCAGGAAGCTTGAAATGTTGTGATATTGGGGCATCACCATTGTGTTTTATATCCTGTATGTGTCGAGACGCTCGCTTTCGGAAAAACAGTTTGACTTTGACCGACACATATTTAATTACTTCCTACAGTGTTTACAGTGATAAGGTAAATGATATTGTGTGAATCACAGTGGAGGGAGTTTCTGAGCTGATAACGATTTTTCGTTTGTTCAGAGGAAAATTTCTCTTTCTGATCAGGCAATACCAACTACCAATTCAAGGATGTTCTTATAAACATCGGGGAGGCGCCAGTTCTTTTTGTCAAAATTAACTCCACTCGGGTGCCGAAACTGAGAGAATTTAGCATCAAATGAGCGGCCCGAGCTGCGCCTCGGTGATGTGACTTTGTGTGAGTTCGATATTCCTAGATGAACCATACTAGAACCTGAAAAAGTAGAAGAAGGAGGAGGAGTAGAAATAGAAGTGGAAACAGAGGGGGTGGAGGAGGGGTGGAGTAGAAACAGATTATAGAAAAGGAAGTAAAGGAAGAAGGCGGAGTTCTAGCGAGAGCACATGGAGAAGAGAGAGAAGGCTGAGGAGGAATAGAAGGGGTAGAGGTATAAGACGAGGCGAGACAGCGCTACTCAATTTGCAAGCATCTTCAGTCACAATACGAGCCGAAGATGATTGCAAATTGAGGCGCTTACCCAGAGATAAGGCAGGGGGAGAGGTTGAAGGAAAGGAAGAGAGAGAAGTGTTCTGCCTTGATTACTTCACGGGTAGTTTTGATTTCGGGTGGAGTTACTATTGAAATATCACCAGATGGACACATTATTTTTGACGAACTAGAAGGATCGGTTAACCCTTTACCCAACGTAACGGCCAAAACCGACCAGCGCTATTCTCAAAAATCGCCAATTAATTTTCATTCATTATATTTTTATTTTTTGTCTCAAAAACATAGGTTATGACCCATCTTTGGAACGAGCTCGTCGAGCTCGTTCCAATGAGGGTCCATAACCTGTTTTTGAGACAAAAAAATGGAAAAATTAGTTATTCAAGAATTGTGTTTGCAAGTGCCGTCTGCCTTTCATGTTAGGTAAAGGGTTAATTTCGTTTTTATGGTCTAGCATCTTTGTAATTTCAGAGAACAGAGATAATCATTATCTTACTTTGTATTTGCAGCGATGGTTCGAGTAAAACAGAGAAGAAGAGAAAATCGCCACACGAGAGGACTATGACGTCAGAAAGAGATGAAGACAATTCTGTTGTCAGATGTGGAGTATACGATAATCTTGAGGCACGTGCACAGAAATCATCGTGGGCAAGAATATTCATGTCCCGCAAGCTGCAAGAGACGACTTATGCGCTGATAGGATGTTGAGAGCCATAGACGTTTGAATCGCGAATACGCTGATCAGAGAGGTAGACCTTTGGGCTGAAACGGTTGGCTCATTTTCGTAACCGATTAACCAAAAGCTATAACCGGATAATATCCGGTTATCCGTGACCATTATTTCACTGAATATGAGATCAAAACTATAGGAATTGGAAAGCAGTATTCTCAAACTTTCCGTAGTGTGTATACAAACGAACGTTGAGTACTGAATAGTTTATGCGATTACTGCTTACTCACGGAAACTGCCGATCATTAACGAAGTCTTGAACGCCAATGTCGATTATTTCTCAATTTTTACAACACGGCTTCGATGTGTAGTCTATCACAAAGGAGAAGCGGCAGATTTACTACATTTTGAACGTGGAATGACGCTCTCTATCGATAGTTCGGATAACCGGTTGACGATTTTTCTAATCGATTAGGTAGCTAACTGGTTTCAAACCGATTATCCGGTTAACCATTTCAGTACTAGTAGGCCTACGGTTTGCGTCTAATCTATTAAGAATTTTACCATCTACCAACAGGAAACTGGCCACCAGAAGATTTTAGTTTATCGCCATAGCTCTGTTTAGTCAGTGTGTTCGAACCGTCGTCACCGCAGTTCGAGGTTATTCTTGCAATAAAGGTACAGAGCTGCATGTTCGTCATCTGTGTTCCCGCCAGTTCAATTAGTGGAGTATCACTTAAATTCTCTGCATGGTCGGTAAGAAGCAAATCGAACTAACTCTTGTGAAAGAAAGGGCTGTTCGTGAATTATTGAAGGGAACGCACTAGTGGAAAATGTCACATCGTAGTGTGTGCATGTAGATGGGGTGGGGGTCGAAAATCCGGCGTGGGCTGAATTCTTAGCTTTTAAAACTCAATCCTGGCGTCACTTCTCTATGAATGATATATAGCATTTGCGCGGTTGGCGGCAGGGGAGATAGTGATTCTAGAATCTTAACACTCATCCACTGTGAGATCATCGGTCAATAAAATAAGGTAACTTGTTCTCTATCTTCGTATTTTGTTTACGAATGTATTTTTGTTCAGTCAGCCGTGGTGGGGAATAATTCGCACATAGTAGGGCTATCCTTTACCGTAGAACACTGGTTTTATACGAGCTTTAGAGTTTGGGTTTTGTACCACAGCTCTAAGTGATAAGTGACAGCTTGTATAGTGTCGCGAGGTAAGCTGAAATACAAGGATCATTCAACTTCTCAGATAACATAGCGAAGGAAAGCAGCCGATTAGTTCTTAATGGTATCCATTGAATCAACAAAGCTTGCAACGCAACCAGTAGTCTACATACATTCACATTAAAGAAAAACTCACGATGGGGGCGGGGGATTTTGAACTCTTAACCCTTTAGCAAATGCAATGACCAAAGTTGACACTGTTCACAAAAATCGTCATTCAAATTTTATTATGCTTTCATTCGTTGTCTCACCCCCCCCCCCCACCCCCTGGTATGACCCATCAATGAAACAAGCTTGTTTATTACGCTTTCATTCGTTGTCTTAAAAACACACAGCTTATGATACCGTCACAGAAACGAGCTCGTTTATTACTTTTCTCGTCCCCTCAAAAAAACACAGCTTATGACCCCTTACTGAAACAAGCTCAGCAATGATCGAGTGAGAGGTTATGTACTGTGTTCTGGGGCAAACATTGACAATTTTATAGTTATTCGGAAAATGGTTTTGGAAATGTCATCTGCTAGTCATGTGTGACACGCGGTTAACCCTTTACCCAACGTAACAGCCAAATACGGCCAGCGCTATTTATAAAAATCACCATTCATTTTTCATTATTTTTTTCATTTTTTGTCACAAAAACATAGCTCATAATTTTAAAGATGTCTTGAGTTTCAAATATAGTCACGAATGAATAATATTATCCCTTTACCCAGCAAATCGGCGCATCTTCCAGCGTAATGTACAAATTCAGAAGTTGATAATTTTTTTTTTTTTACATTCACTAAAATCATTTTATGTGACCCCCTCATTGGAACGAGCTCGACGAGCTCGTTCCGATGAGGGGTCACATGATATTGTGCTGAAAATTTTGGAAAAATTCGATAAATTATAATATTTAAAATAAGAAATTTTGATATCGTTTGCGTCGGGTAAAGGGTTATTCGAATTAAGTCATCAAGGCATACTAATTCGTTCCGAATGTGATAGCTGAAGTCCCGATTGACGTACGTTTATTCAGATATCCGAAAAGTCTTTCGATATACCGGTTTACTGTGTTATTTTTTTGAATACCGATACTGGTATTCAGTTTAGAATATCGTGCTCCCCTGGGGAATCCCGGGAAGTGAAGCAGTGCCTGCTCACTGCGGTAAACAGGCTCTGTTTTACTGGTAAAATAGGACTCAGTCATCAATTCTTGAGAGGTGCAAACCCTCTCTGGGCAACATGGCTTATTATTAACGCTCACCCCTGGTCTTGAGTTGGTACTCATGTTGTGGTCATGTTGTGGTCATGATTAGCCATTGTGCAAAATATGTGACCTTAAACACCAATAAAAAAATAACGTGCAGCCCCAATCAGCAGCAGTGGCTTCATAACACATTTGCAACGCCCTAGTAACAATAGTTTTATGAGGATAATTTTCCATACCTCACTGTCTCATAGTAATGCATTCAGCAACTGTTCGATTACGGAGTCAATATGTGTCAATTACAATAGAATATACATTTCCCTGCCTAACTGCGTAACAACAGCTGCTGTACATCTAATTTTATGACATCTTCAAAATTAATAATACAGTTTTGCAGCTGTTCGGGGTTACTGATATCTGCGCATACATATTCCCAGGAAACCTTTAATGGAAAGTGGCTTCATGTGTAGTGTTTTCATGATTCCAGTTAAAAATGCTGGTTGAAGAGGCATACTTCACACGTGATCACAAGGGATAAGTAAGATGATTTTTCATTCTCTGTCCAGAAACTGAACTCTACGAAAGAGCATTACGAAAGAGCATTATGGCCAGTCGTGGAAAACAAAATTTAAATCCACAACTCGTTATAACAACTTCCCAAACTCGTCATAACGATATTACAACTCGTTATAACGACTTCACAACTCGTTATAACGACTTCAACAACTCGTTATCACGACTTGTCATCTCGTTATAACGACTTCACAACTCGTTATAATGACTTGTCATCTCGTTATAACGACTTCATAACTCGTTATAACGACTTTACAACTCGTTATAACGATTTCACAACTCGTTATAACGACTTCAACAACTCATTATAACTACTTGTCATCTCGTTATAACGACTTCACAACTCATTGTAACGACTTGTCATCTCGTTATAACGACTTCACAACTCGTTATAACGACTTCACAACTCGTTATAACGACATTGCAACTCGTTATAACGAGTTCACAACTCATTATAACGACCTGTCATCTCGTTATAACGACTTCACAACTCATTATAACGACCTGTCATCTCGTTATAACGACTTCACAACTCGTTATAACGACATTACAACTCGTTATAACGACTTCACAACTCGTTATAACGACTTCAACAACTCGTTATCATGACTTGTCATCTCGTTATAACGACTTCACAACTCGTTATAATGACTTGCCGTCTCGTTATAACGACTTCAAAACTCGTTATAACGACTTTCCAACTCGTTATAACGATTTCACAACTCGTTACAACGACTTCACAACTCGTTATAACGACTTGTCATCTCGTTATTACGACTTCACAACTCGTTATAACGACTTGTCATCTCGTTATAACGACTTCACAACTCGTTATAACGACTTCACATCTCGTTATAACGACTTCACAACTCGTTATAATAATTTCACAACTCGTTATAACGACTTCAACAACTCGTTATAACGACTTCAACTACTCGTTATAACGACTTATGTCGTTATAACGACTTCACAACTCGTTTTAACGCTCTTTCGTAGTAATAGCCACCAAATGGTTAGGCGTGAATGGGTGCCCATTCAATCCTAACCATTTGGTGGCTATTACTGTTAGTAAAAATATAAGTACAAATATGTGCAGATTTGCAAAACAGCTGGGAGAAACGTTTTTAAAAGAAGTTCGAAGCATGTCAAGATGTACGGAGATTTACCGAAATAAAGTTGACCAATTTAGATATAATGGGATCCACAAAACGAGACTGGGTTAATGTTCTGGTTGGAAATGATTGGGTTTTTAAAAATATTATCTCATTTTTGGCTAATTTTTTGTGAACCGACATTATTTTGCTTTGGACGTTTTCATGTTCACACTATGCGACAGACTGTCGATGATTGTATAACGAAATTTGAAAATTTTTCGAAGCGTAAGTAAACGGTGCGGTAAAAAAGTTCCGGCTTGTATATCACCCGTTGAATACAGAATCATTTATATCATAGCAGCGATTCCGCTGAATAGAGAGGTTCAAAGTTTAATGGATGTGTAATAAATGACAGTCTTCTACAAGTGTCGGCGGTCAGATATTAACCTTTCAGCGGTAGGTAAACCAGGATGACAAATGACTGTCTACTGCCAGTGTTGGTGGTCAGACATTAACCCTTCAGTGATCGGTAACTCATGATAAATGACTGTCTCCTACAAGTGTCGGCGGTCAGACAACGGTAGGTTAGACAAGATGATAACTGACAGCATGCTTCAAGCACCAGCATCTAGATTTTAACCCTCTTAGATAGGTAAACCAGGCGGGCTTCAGCAGACAGACACTAACTCTTCAATGATAGGTCAGACAAGATGATAACCGATAGCCTTCTAAGGGCGTCAGCAGTCAGACATTAACTCTTCAATGATAAGTGAGACAGGATGATAAATGATAGCCTTCTACAGGCGTCAGCAGTCAGACATTAACTCGTCAGTGATAGGTCAGACATGATGATAACTGACAGCCTTCTGCGGGCGTCAGCAATCAGACACTAACCCTTAAGAAGAGGGAGACAGGTTGATAACTGACAGCCTACTACTTGCGCAAACTGTTAAATATTAATCCTTCGAAGACAGGATGATAACCGGTTGTCTACTGCAAGCACCAGCAGTCGGACATTATTCTTCAATCATAGGTAAGAGGGGATGATACCCGAGAGCCTATTACAAGAGTCAACCGTAGGATATTAACTCTTGAATGAATGATAAGACATGATGGTAACTGATAGCCTACTACAAGCCTCATCCGTCGGATATTAACCCTTCAATAAATGGCAAGAAGGACGATAACTGTTTTTACTACAAGCCTCATCCATCAGATATTAACCCTTCAATGAATGGTAAGGCAGGGTGAAAACTGACAGCTTACTACAAGCCTCATCCGTCAGATATTAACCCACCAATGAATGGAAAGTGAGGATGATAACTGATAGCCTACTACAAGCCCCATCCTTCAGATATTTGATGAATGGTAAGACAGGATGATAAGTAAAAGCCTACTACAAGCCTCATCCGTCAGATATTTACCCTTCAATGAATGGTAAAACAGGATGATAACTGATAGCCTACTACAAGCCTCATCCGTCAGATATTAACTCTTCAATGAATGGTCAGACAGGATGATAAGTGATAGTCCACTACAATCCTCATCCGTCAGATATTAACCCTTCAATGAATGGTAAGACAGGATGATAACAGATAGCCTACTACAAGTCTCATCCGTCAGATATTAACCCTTCAGTGAATAGTAAGACAGGATGATAACTGATAGCCTACTACAAGCCCCAGCCGTCAGATATAACCCCACAATGAACGATAAGACAGGATGATAACTGATAGCCTACTACAAGCCTCAGCCGTCAGATATTAACCCATCAATGAATGGTAAGACAGCATGATAACTGATAGCCTAACTAGTCAGACATTAACCCTTCATTGATCGATAAATAAGGAGGATAACTGACTGTGTTCTACTAGCGTCAAGAGTCCCTAATTAACCCTTCAGCGATTGGAGAAGCAGACTGACAGCCTACTACAAGAATCATTATTCACGCATGATCCCTTAGATGATAGATAAGCGAGGATAATAACTGACAGCCTTCCGCAAGCGTCAACAGTCGGATATCCTACAAGTGTTAACAAGCAGGCATTAACCATTCAATAATAGACACTCCTGGATGATAATTGACAGCTCTCTACAAGCGTTGACTGTCGGACATTAACACTTCAATAAAAGATAATCCAGGATTATGATCGAAGCCTCCTACAAGCGTCAACAGACATTAACTATTCAATGATAGATAAGCCTGGATGACATCTGACAGCCTTCTTTCTCTTTCTCTATGCGCTAACAGTAAAAAATTAACCATTCAATGATAGGTAAAGCAGGATTATAACTGACAACCCACTACTAGTGTCAACAGTCAGACATTAACATTTTAATGACTGATATGCCAGAATTATAACGGACAACCAACTACAAGCGCCAGCGTTAAAACGCCGGAGTGTAATTAAGTGTGTGCGTGTGTCTGTGAGGTGTGTGTGCACTCTAAAATGAGTTGGGCTAAAAATCAATCCAAATGAACACAGTTGATTTGGATTGCTTTTTAACCCAACATATTTTAAAATGTGTGAGAAAGGGGAAGGTGAGGGTATGTGTGAAGGTGCGGAGTGTGCTGGTGGTGAGTGTGGGCGGAATTTATAACATTTCCCATCAATCTCTTCAGTCGGGACATTTTTTGTATGGATTGTCGCCCTTTGATTTCGATTCGCTCTCACTTGTTATCGTGTATTTTCGTTTGAGACAAGATTTGATATCACCAACACAGTCGGTCGTACAAATGGAGGGCATTGGGGGCACGTGGTACCCCATTTGGGCTGTTGGGTGGCCATGATGTCCAATTTACGTGGTAATTATAGGACAGAAGAATAGAGTTTTATATACGAGGACGAAAGAATGATAGATGATAGGCTGATTACAGACACTTGAAGGTTATTACTTGGTTATTTTCATATCGGCCGAGATATCAGCCCGAGATTACTTCATAACAGGCTGAGACCGAATGCCTACTAACCAAGTGCGGTTATTACTCGGTTAGTTTCATATCGGCCGAGATTACTTCATAACAGCCTGAGATCGAAGATCGAAGGCTGGAGTGAAGTTAGCCAGCGCTGATATCTTGGCTGTTATGAAACTAACCAAGTGAGGTCATTATTTGGTTAGTTTCATCTCCTGCTGAGATATCACCAGCCCGAGATTACTTCATATCGGCCTGTTATTATTTATTATTGATTTATTAACGACACATTAACAGCCAAGGTCATATCGTGTCGGTGACAGTTTTACGGATGTAGGAAGCGGGAGTACCCGGAGAGAACCACCGAGCAACGACGAGGAGCTGCCAGCTCCCCAACATCGTAACTCCGCACTTCAGCACAGGCAGGGCTAGATTGGTTAAAGACATGCGCACCATCGACGTGCAGTACGCCTTAGTACACGGCGTGATCGTGCCCCCATGTGGACAATCGGGGTGAAGTGCCCTGCCCAAGGACACAACGCGGGCATATCGGCCTGAGACCGAAGATCAAAAGCAGATGAGAAATTAGCGAGCGCTGATATCTCGGCCGATATGAAACTAACCAAATGAGGTTATTACTTGGTAAGTTTCATATCGTCCGAGATATCAGCCCGAGATTAAGCCTACTTCATATCAGCCGGAGAACGAAGTTACCAAGGGTTGATAATAACAATTAGCGATCAATGTTCAGACGTACCAGTTGACACACGCTGATATCTCGGCCGATATGAAACTAACCAGATAATGCCATCTTTATTTATTGCACAATATCAAATAATTACAAAAAATCTGTTACAGTTTTCAAACAGTTTTATAGTTTCATTCTTTCCACAAAGACAGAAGTTTCCTCTTCAACCAGTTCAACTATCCGAACGCCGCGGCTTCCGCAGTGGGGAAGCCGCTACTCTTGGGTAGCTGAACTATCGCTTCTCTCACTTCATCGAAACTCATGGACTCTGTTTTAGTTTGCGTTGTATTTTGTGTACAACTGTCTCCTTTTTTCTCTTCATCCACCTAATACTTATTGCCACGATTACATACAAAAACGTCCCCCCTTTGCCCGTAGCGTCAATATTTTACCGTTCGAATGCTTTCGACGAATAACTATGAACGTTTTCGTCTTAAAAAAATAGGGTGGGAGAAACTCTAACCTGGTTAATATCGGCCGAGATCGATGACATATCAGCCGAGTTTGAAGTCATATCAGCCGAGAGCAATAATGGGCAATTGTGGGAAAGAAAATCATATCTGATATTAAATACTTAGGTATAAATATCGGCTTGTTAACTTTGATCAAAAGATTTCCAGAAAGGAGAGAACAATGGGAGATGATGTATCATGGAAGACAGGGTTTCATTGTTAGCGACCGATCAGTCATTATGTCTCTTATGAAAAGAGTCCTGGAAGGGGACAACAGTGATAGACGAACCAGCATGGCAATTCACAGCCAGGAAAAATCATTAACTGGTAAAACTATACTCGTTACCACGGGAGTCATACACACGAAACCATGGATGTAGCTAGGGTGTCTTCAATGTGGGGGACGTGATCAGTTTGATTTCTAACTGGGATTGTGAGTCCCAGAACGATATGACGTAAGCATGTCCCAATGGTCGCAGCCCGTGTTGGGAGAGAGTTCGAGTGAGTGTCTCCCTTTCGATGGAGTTGGGGTCCGCCCCCCACCCCCAGGAATTTTTTTAAATTTTTTAACCTCTGAGATGGATTCTGAGGCCTCCCACTGCCTTAAATCTAGTCACTTTATTCACAAGAAAAATGCATTTCCTCAGGTGGCGCCATGACTTTTGACCAGAATTACCCTGATCTTCACATCTACTACTTAACCCTTTACCCAACGAATCAGCCACATCCGCCCGCGTAATATGCAAATTCAGCAGTTGAAAAAATATTATTTTTCAAACAATTTCAACAAAACCATATCATGTGAACCCTCGTTGGAACGAGCTCGTCGAGCTCGTTCCTACGAGGGGTCACATGATATGGTTTTGTTGACATTTTTTGAAAAATTTAAAAAAATGATATTTAAAATAATACATTTTGATATCCTCTGCGTGGGTAAAGGGTTAAAGGTTATACTAAGGGTATCCTCTTCTGTGATGAATGTAGTGGCGTAGACATCGAGAGGTGGGGGGATGAATGGCTCTTTGTCTTTACATTTTGTCTACAAAGTTTCGGCTCATTGGGAAGATATTTGTTGTTGGTAAAATATTGTGACTGAGAAGGAACATTTGTGTCATGTTTTTAAACCGAATTTCCGATAACTAGTTTTTGAGTGTCAAAATGGTAGAAATTTAGTTGCCTGATCTAAAAAAAACTTCATTGGTCTGTCGGAATATTTGAGTCTTGTCCTGCATCCCTTCCCCAACACATACCGGCGAAAAACTTTCTTCACGAATGGATGAATCAGTGGCGTAAGAACCGGGGGGGGGGGGGGGGGGGGGGGGGGGGGGTAAGGGGGTATCTACCCCCCCCCCCCCAAAAAAAAAACTTTCCAAAACTTTGTGAATCATATCTAGTATCTACACGAAGATAACCACTTACATCTGCATATTCTGCATCGTACAGGCGCACATAAAAACTGTATGATCTACACCATTTGCAGTGTACAGAAAATTTGGTAGCCCGTGACATTGACTGATTTGTCGCTCAACAGGTTAACATCTTCCTCTCTGACATACATCCACCCAACGTAACGGCCAAAACCGGCCAGCGCTATTCTCAAAAATCGCCAATTAATTTTCATGATTTTTTCATTTTTTTGTCTCCAAAACATAGGTTATGACCCCCTCATTGGAACGAGCTCGTTCCAATGAGGGGTCATAACCTATGTTTTGGAGACAAAAAATGGAAAAAATTAGTTATTCAAGAATTTCTTTTGCAAGTGTCGTCTGCTTTTCATGTTAGGTAAAGGGAAAAACACCAAAAATTAACAGCAACGATACCTTGATTTTTTTTTACTTGAGAAGCTACCCAAGAGTAGCGGCTTCCCCACTGCCGGAAGCCGCGACGTTCGGACAGTTGAATTGGGGGAAGAGGAAACTTCTGTCTTTGTGGAAAGAATGAAACAATAAAACTGTCTGAAAACTGTAACTGATCTTTTGTAATTATTTGATATTGTGCAATAAATAAAGATGGCATTATCTGCTTAGTTTCATATCGGCCGAGATATCAGCGTGTGTCAACTGGTACATCTGAACATTGATCGCTGATTGTTATTATCAACCCTTGGTAACTTCGTTCTCCGGCTGATATGAAGTAGACTTAATCTCGGGCTGATATCTCGGACGGAATGAAACTTACCAAGTAATAACCTCATTTGGTTAGTTTCATATCGGCCGAGATATCAGCGCTCGC
The DNA here is from genome assembly GCA_031216915.1 of Pictodentalium vernedei. Lineage (NCBI taxonomy): Eukaryota > Metazoa > Mollusca > Scaphopoda > Dentaliida > Dentaliidae > Pictodentalium > Pictodentalium vernedei. The sequence goes on along the minus strand of CM062289.1, from coordinate 167,423,421 downwards.
TAATTTCACATCTGCTTTTGATCTCCGGTCTCAGGCCGATATACCCGCGTTGTGTCCTTGGGCAAGGCACTTCACCCCGATTGTCCACATCGGGGCACGATGACGCCGTGTACTAAGGCGTACAGCACGTCGATGGTGCGCATGTCTTTAACCAATCTAACCCTGCCTGTGCTGAAGTGCGGAGTTACGATGTTGGGGAGCTGGCAGCTGCTCGGCGTTGCTCGGTGGTTCTCTCCGGGTACTCCCGCTTCCTACACCCGTAAAACTGTCACCGACACGATATGATCTTGGCTGTTAATGTGTCGTTAATAAATCAATAATAAATAATAACAGGCCGATATGAAGTAATCTCGGGCTGATATCTCAGCCGAGATGAAACTAACCAAATAATAATCTCACTTGGTTAGTTTCATATCGGCCGAGATATCAGCGTTCGCTAATTTCTCATCTGCTTTTGATCTTCGGTCTCAGGCCGATATGAAGTAATCTCGGGCTGGTGATATCTCAGCAGGAGATGAAACTAACCAAATAATGACCTCACTTGGTTAGTTTCATAACGGCCAAGATATCAGCGCTGGCTAACTTCACTTCAGCCTTCGATCTTCGATCTCAGGCTGTTATGAAGTAATCTCGGGCTGATATCTCAGCCGATATGAAACTAACCGAGTAATAACCGCACTTGTTTAGTAGGCATTCGGTCTCAGGCTGTTACGAAGTAATCTCGGGCTGATATCTCGGCCGATATGAAACTAATCGAGTAATAACCGCACTTGTTTAGTAGGCATTCGGTCTCAGGCTGTTACGAAGTAATCTCGGGCTGATATCTCGGCCGATATGAAAATAACCAAGTAATAACCTCACTTGGTTAGTAAACCTTCGGTTTCAGGCTAATGTGAAGGAATCTCGGGCTGATATCTCTGCCTATATGAAAATAACCAGGTAATAACCTTCAAATGTCTGTAATCAGCCTATCATCTATAATTCTTTCGTCCTCGTATATAAAACTCTATTCTTCTGTCCTATAATTACCACGTAAATTGGACATCATGGGCACCCAACAGCCCAAATGGGGTACCACGTGCCACCAATGCCCTCCATGTGTATGGCCGACAGTGTTGGTCAGTTATCCTCCTCATTTATCGATCAATGAAGGGTTAATGTCTGACTAGTGAGGCTATCAGTTATCATGCTGACTTACCCTTCAATGATGGGTTAATATCTGACGGCTGAGGCTTGTAGTAGGCTATCAGTTATCATCCTGTCATATCATTCATTGTGGGGTTAATATCTGACGGCTGAGGCTTACAGTAAGCTATCAGTTATCATCCTGTCTTATCATTCATTGTGGGATTAATATCTGACGGCTGACGCTTGTCGTAGGCTATCACTTATCATCCTGTCTTATCATTCATTGTGGGGTTAATATCTGACAGCTGAGGCTTGTAGTAGGCTATCAGTTATCATCCTGTCTGACCATTCATTGAAGAGTTAATATCCGAACGATGAGGCTTGTAGTAGGCTATCAGTTATCATCCTGTCTTACCATTCATTGATGGGTTCATATTTGCCCGATGAGGCTTGTAGTAGGCTATCAGTTATCATCCTGTCTTATCATTCATTGTGGGGTTAATATCTGACGGCTGAGGCTTGTAGTAGGCTATCAGTTATCATCCTTTCTTACCATTCACTGAAGGATTAATATCTGGCGGATGATACTTGTAGTAGGCTATCTGTTATCATCCTGTCGTATCATTCATTGAAGGGTTAATATCGGACGGCTGAGCCTTGTAGTGGGCAATCAGTTATCATCCTGTCTTACTACTCATTGTAGGGTTAATATCTGCCAGATGAGGCTTGTAGTAGGCTATCAGTTATCATCCTGTCTTACCATTCAGTGAAGGGTTAATATCTGATGGATGAGACTTGTAGTAGGCTATCAGTTATCATCCTGTCTTACTATTCGTTGAAGGGTTAATATCGGACGGCTGTCTTACCATTCATTGTTGGGTTAATATCTGATGAATGAGGCTTGTAGTAGGCTATCAGTTATCATCCTGTCTGACCATTCATTGAAGAGTTAATATCCGAACGATGAGGCTTGTAGTAGGCTATCAGTTATCATCCTGTCTTACCATTCATTGATGGGTTAATATCTGCCGGATGCGGATGAGGCTTGCAGTAGGCTCTCGGCTATCATCCCCTCTTACCTATGATTGAAGAATAATGTCTGACCGCTGACTCAATGAAGGGTTAATGTCTGAATAGTGAGGTTATCGGTTTTCATCCTGTCTTACCATTCATTGAAAGGTTAATATCTGACGGATGAGGATTGTAGTGGGCTATCACTTATCATCCTGTCTGACCATTCATTGAAGAGTTAATATCTGACGGATGCGGATCGTATTAGGCTATCAGTTATCGTCCTGTTTTACCATTCATTGAAGGATTAATATCTGACGGATGAGGCTTGTAGTAGGATTTTACTTATCATCCTGTCTTACCATTCATTGATGAGGCTTGTAGTAGGCTATCAGTTATCATCCTGTATTACCATACATTGAAGGGTTAATATCTGACGGATGAGGCTTGTAGTAGGCTTTTACTTATCATCCTGTCTTACCATTCATTGATGAGTTAATATCTGACCGATGAGGCTTGTAGTAGGCTCTATCAGTTATCAGTTATCATCCTCACTTTCCATTCATTGGTGGGTTAATATCTGATGGATGAGGCTTGTAGTAGGCTGTCAGTTTTCACCTTGTCTTACCATTCTTACCATTCATTGAAGGGTTGATATCTGATGGATGAGGCTAGTAGTAAAAACAGTTATCATCCTTCTTACCATTCATTGAAGGGTTAATATCCGACGGTTGAGGCTTGTAGTAGGTTGTCAGTTATCATCATGTCTTATCATTCATTCAAGAGTTGATATCCTGCGGTTGACTCTTGTAATGGGCTCTCGGGTATCATGACCTATCACTGACGAGTTAATGTCTGACTGCTGACGCCTGTAGAAGGCTATCATTTATCATCCTATCTGACTTATCATTGAAGAGTTAATGTCTGACTGCTGACGCCCGTCGACGGCTATCGGTTATCATCTTGTCTGACCTATCATTGAAGAGTTAGTGCTAAAACCCGCCTGGTTTACCTATCTAATAGGGTTAAAATCTAGATGCTGGTGCTTGAAGCGTGCTGTCAGTTATCATCTTGTCTAACCTACTGTTGTCTGACCGCCGACACTTGTAGGAGACTGTCATTTATCCTGAGTGCCCGATCATTGAAGGGTTAATGTCTGACCGCCAACACTTGCAGTAGATAGTCATTTATCATCCTGGTTTACCTACCGCTCAAAGGTTAATGTCTGACCGCCGACACTTGTAGAAGACTGTCATTTATTACACATCCATTAAACTTTGAACCCTTGAATTCAGCGGAATCACTGCTATGATATAAATGATTCTGTATTCAACGGGTGATATACATGCCGGAACTTTTTTACCGCACCGTTTACTTACGCTTCGAAAATTTTCCAAATTTCGTTTTTCAATCATCGACCGTCTGTCGCATAGTGTGAAAATGAAAACGTCCAAAGCAAAATAAAGTCGGTTCACAAAAAAATAGCCAAAAATGAGATAATATTTTAAAAAAACCCAATCATTTCCAACAGAACATTAACCCAGTCCCGTTGCCGTCTCGTTTTGTGGATCCCATTATATCTAAATTGGTCAACTTTATTTCGGTAAATCTTCGTACATCTTGACATGCTTCGAACTTCTTTTAAAAACGTTTCTCCCAGCTGTTTTGCAAATCTGCGCATATTAGTACTTATATTTTTACTGACAGTAATAGCCACCAAATGGTTAGGCGTGAATGGGCACCAATTGACGCCTAACCATTTGATGGCCATTACTATGAAAGAGCGTTAAAACGAATCGTGAAGTCGTTAGAACGAGATGACAAGTCGTTATAACGAGTTGTTGAAGTCGTTATAACGAGTGGTGAAGTCGTTATAACGAGATGACAAGTCGTTATAACGAGTTGTGAAGTCGTTATAACGAGATGACAAGTCGTTATAACGAGTTGTTGAAGTCGTTATAACGAGTTGTGAAATCGTTATAAAGAGATGACAAGTCGTTATAACGAGTTGTTGATGTCGTTATAACGAGTTGTGAAGTCGTTATAACGTGTTGTGAAGTCGTTATAACGAGTTGTGGAGTCGTTATAAGGAGTAGTGAAGTCGTTATAACGAGTTGTTGAAGTCGTTATAACGAGTTGTGAAGTTGTTATAACGAGTTGTAATGTCGTTATAACGAGTTGTGAAGTCGTTATAACGAGACAAGTCGTTATAACTAGTTGTTGAAGTCGTTATAACGAGTTGAAATGTCGTTATAACGAGTTGTGAAGTCGTTATAACGAGATGACAAGTCGTTATAACGAGTTGTTGAAGTCGTTATAACGAGTTGTGAAGTCGTTATAACGAGATGACAAGTCGTTATAACGAGTTGTTGAAGTCGTTATAACGAGTTGTTGAAGTCGGTATAACGAGTTGTGAAGTCGTTATAACGAGATGACAAGTCGTTATAGCGAGTTGTGAAGTCGTTATAACGAGTTGTAATGTCGTTATAACGAGTTGGGAAGTCATTATAAAGAGTTGTAGATTTAAAGATTGTTTTCCACGACTGGCCCTAATGCTCTTTCGTAGAACTCAGTATTACAATCAGTTCGCAGTACTTTTCGTTAAAAATCCCTTTTTTCTCCTTGTAAGATGGGGGGACAGGGGCGCTCCCTACTTCCCTACTTTTGGTAATTCATTTTTTTCACACACCGAGCCCAGGGGATACGATGTTATCCGGGGTAACTCATGGACACCCACTACCGAACACAGTGGATGTCATTGTGTTGACGAGGATAATACTGAATCCCATGCAGAGTATACAGCTATAGCTATGACCTGAGTTTGTACAAAGTTACAGGAATATTGTGGGTGGAAAGAACTGTAGTCATGTGTAAAGAAACCACCGGGGGGATATATTTTTTCATACACCATTTTCCAAAATATTCCCCGTGCTAACCCCTGGACCACCCCGGTGAGGGTGAAATACCAATCTCTTGTAAGCTCCTGGACCCACGCCATGGTTTTACTCAGTACTCCGCAAAACACGTTTGACCAGTTAGTGGCTTATTGGTTTGAGATCTAGAAAGGTTATAGGCTCCACCCTGACCGATTCATCTGTGTTGTGTAGTTGGGCGAGACATACACAGAACGACACACGCGTGTGGATGGGTTAAAAGGATAAAACGAGAGGGCATAGGCCTCGAGTCTTTTCCTTCCGAGATGACACAAGTGCCATATCGATTAATCCATTCACACGCGTGTGTCGTTCTGTGTTTATTACACGCCTTCGCGTCTATAAAAGCAATTATTAGAAGGACATTCAGTGTAATTGCGGTACATGTTAGGTAAAACATTCCAGTGAAATTTCGCGTCTGTTTAAAAATAGTCCGTCAACGATTTCCGATCGGCACATATGTGTGGAACAGATTTTCATTTTCCACATGGTTTAGTGTTGCTGTAGATGTTGCTGTAGATGGGGAGTTCATAGAACAGGCGTGTAATAAATTTAAATTAATCCCAGTTGCCCAAATAGGACCTCGGTGGCACAGCAGGCTAAAGTATACCCCCGTCGATGGTACACAATGCCACACATATCTTCAACTAATGTGGATACTGCCCGTGCAGGGCTAGTAAGTTGGAGATTCCGACAGTTGCTCGTCGCTGCACGATGCATGATTCTCTCTGGTTAAAAAAAAATAAATAAAATATGTCACTTGTTGTTCAAAAACTATGTAGAAGAAGTCTGCTCGTCTACCGGATGACCGGTTGATGTGAAACGATTCGCCAAACCTGATTGTCACTGGCTATGGAATGCTGGACGATAAGTTTTCACGTGTCCTGTTTTTAATATCTTTTTCTTGTTCAAGCAAACTGGGTAGTATGCAGTTACATCATAAAGTCATATCGATTTTGAACGGACTGGCTAGTATAATCAGAGACGATCAAACACAATGAAAGTTGGGGTTTACAAACATCGAAGTAGCGGTGGCCCGCCATTGTTCGGCATGGAGGAACAATCGTTTAAAAATGACAGGAGCGACGAAAGGTGTGAAAAAACTGTAAGTCAAGGGAAGTACCGAGTGACATGCTATACCCCTGACACAGCAGACCGGGCGCGGTCATGTCGCATGTAACCTCATTTCATCAAATGTACAAATACCTGCTAGAAATTTTTTTGTATGTATCTTATGAGTTGGTCATGGTTTGGTCTATGTCCCCTAATTCAATTAACCCAAAGTCTCACCTACCTTGAAAGGTGGCTGAGGTAGAAGGGGCAGACCGAACCGACTCAAAGTGCAGTTAAATGGCCAAATGCAACTAAATTTGTTTACATTTGCAGGTAATATTTTAGAGGGAAATGCCTGTACATGAACACATTTGCATGCTCTAATATTCACTGTGTAGTCGTGTAGCATGCCTCTGCGGAGACGGGGAGCGGGTGCATAAGCGCCCCCACCCATGGCTCTACCGTCTCTGCAAGTAAATCCCACAACTTTTAACACCTTCTCTTAGCCCATGGTGCAGATTGTGTTGGGTGATTTCCATCGCGCCAACCTTAGGTTTTTGCCAGGAATGTATCCACGAGTTTCAAAGGGTGATTGGTAGGGGGGGGGGGGGGGGGCTCTTGTGAGGCTGGGGATGGAGCGTGTGAGGGACCAAAACTGGGGTTGAACCGCTAAGTACGTTCCAGGGAAGCACAGGTTGGAGAGAGCATTTCAGCATTTGTTTGGTAACCATTGCCCTCTGTATACGAGATTCTCTAATGGCTTTACCCGAACATTCAAGCTACCAGTCAAATTCTTGCACTGATGCTATTATGATCTGGAACCAGTATAGCCTTCAAGTAGTCAATCGCCTATTTTAGATTCAATCAGATGGACTATTTTAGTTGACCGGAAAAGCGAATTAACCGAGACTTGATTTGACTTAGGTCTCGTTACAGTTATTCTGTTGAAAATACATGTTTAACCAAGTGTGAAATGTGTTCAATGGAGCAGCGTAAATCAATTCACCTTTGAGTTATCTCCCTTACACCAAGTGTGCACAGAGTTGTACATTTTCAGAAAGGTCTCTTTCTTGTTTACCCAGCATATTATATTACAATATAGAACCCTTAATACACCATTCATATACACTTGCCCGAATGAACCAATTAATTTCTTGTAAAACTGTCAAAATCCACTCATTAGAGGGCAAAAGTCTCCAAATTTCGTGCACGCACAGCGAGAAAACAGTGTTATAGCCGTTTTTCATTGTTCCTCAATTGTTTTATGGCATCGGCAGCTCAAAAGTAATCAAGAAAAAAAGGTGGTTTTCTTATTCATTTTTTCAAGAAGGCACACCAAAAGAAGTTCATGAAAAATTGTCCCATTTCTCACCTGTGAAAAATCAGCCCACAGTATGGTCTGGCTATACAATCAACAAGCCTATGTGAACTTGACCTCTAACCAGAATGCATATAACCGTACACCACTTTCACCCCCCCCCCCCCCCAAACAGTAGATTTAGGGGAGCATATAAAAACTTATGGTCACTATTTACTAGACCCACACTATCATAAAATCAAATAAGTTCCTAAATTCTCAGTTCCAGGGGGTATTCAGTAACCCGGAAGTGCTAAATTTTGAAGGAAACGAGACATTAATCTTTGATGAAATTACCAATACCAGTAGTCATGTTTGTTGACTAAATCTTAAGAAGACTCGGCGCTGCTGTAGTTTTTATGATTCCGCCGCATAGTTCCGCAAACGGTGTTAATATCTTGATGTTTTCAAAGTGAATTAAATGTTTATTGATTGGAATATCTATAGCTGGAGCACGAAATAATATTTGTATATCTTTGTAAGTAAATGGGCTTCACATTACATCAACGATAGACTGCGCGGAAACCCCACGAAAAGTGGGTAAACAAATATCCCATTACATATTTGAATTCCTTATAGAATTTGACTGGAGAACCGAGAGTTGTGCTTTGTCATTGTGTATTGATCGCCAAACCTCTTAGGCAAAGCCTACGAGGATCAATACACACATTTAAATGACCAAGGACCAATACTATAAAACTTTTAAATGTATTTTTCAGAATTGTATTTTCTATTTATGGGAGTAACTAATTGAAATGAACCATTAGCATTTTCAAAGATATGGTAATTTGCCAGTTGACAACTTTATTACCGTATCTTTTAAAATGCTAATCATTCATTTTCATCATTTATATTCACTTGTAGAAAATACAATTCGTGAAAATACAATTGTAAAAGTTTTATAGTATTGACCCCTGACCGCTTGAACTCATTTCAGCCGTGTCAGTGACTTACATATTTTGTTACCATGTTTTTGTTTCACAGGGAGTTATTGCTGTGTGTGTGTCTTGGGGGTGGGGTGGGGGCTAGGGTGCGCCATCCCCTCTGGGGTCTTTGAACTTCTTCGGTAGTACGAGGGACATAAGGTGTAGGGAAACGTACGTTCCCGTCCGAGTATGCTCAGATAACATCATACCCATAGTTGATGGTGCCGGGGAGTGTTAAAATACCTCACGAACTACCCACAACCAAGGATTAACCCCGAGTCAATTGTGATGTGGTTTATAGTATACCGTGTGACATGTGTCTATGTATGTTTGACCTGAAACAATCACACATCTGCATGACAATACATTTGCTTAACCGAATTGCGATTCTTGGTGTCTGTTGTTTGGACATAATGAGCGATTCTGACAGAATATTATCGCGTTAGAATATTCATAGATGAACGAGTGTTGTTATGGTCTTACAAAAATTAGTGTCAGGTGGACTTCAACAATGCGAAACAAAACCACGTGACTTCTGCTTCGTATTTATCCCCCTGAAATAGAAAGGTAGGTGCCCATTAATTATTGTTTATTTTTCTGTTACTTTATTACCACAGTCACCCATTATTAGCAACCGAACAACTGAAGCTGAATGTTATTAACCTTTTACCCGATGCACACGACATCAAAAATTATTATTTTACATAATTCATTGGGTTTTTTTAAAAAGTCAACAAAATAATATCATGTTACCCCATCATTGGAACGAGCTTGATATGCTCGTTCCTGAATGAGGGGGTCACATGATAAGGTTTTATTGAAATTTTGTAAAAATTGTTTTTTCAACTGCTCAACTTGCAAATTACGCGGACGGATGCGGCCAATTAATTAGGGAAAGGGTTAACATGGGTTAATTTATTTTCAGGTTAGAGTCATGCGAATCTATGACTGACAATTTTCGTCATTGGAAGAGATTTACAGGAAAAAGTTAACCTCTCTTAATTTCCTAAACCTGTCAGTAAATTTAACTCAGAGGGTATGGGAATTTCATCTGAAAATTGAAATTTCGAAATGTTAGCTAATTTGTATCGTCGATGTGCGTATCATTTCACAAACTGAAGTCATCTTCCCGTAGAGCAGTATAAAAAATACAGAAGGTGGCTTTTTTACAATTTTCACCAATCCGTTTCAACGTTTAACTCTTATTCTCCGTATAAACCCATTTATACATAAGAAAACGACATTTTCACCGCCTTTTGGTGTTCTGTAACTTTTTTTCCTGCTCATTATATCAACAATGTACGCAAGGTGACATACACTACAGACACTGTCCTTTCCATTAAGCAACCGAGGCTATATCGTGGCGATAAGCGACAGAACCTAAAAGAAAAAGGGTATTGAAATAAAACAAAATAAAAACAAACTACAACTTTACCAAAACAAGTATGTGAGTATAACTTGACGAGTAACGAGGCAATCCTCACTGACCTGGTAATGTCAGTTTATGACCACAATTAAAAGACCATTGAAGGAAATGCCTTTCGAAACAGGTAGGTTTTAGTACCAGAATTGAATGATTCAAGTGATTTACTATTTTTATGTCGATTGGAAGAGAATTCCAAAGCCTTGGGCCAGCAACCGCAAAGGCCCTATCACCAGCACTAGTAAATTTAGATACGGGCTGAACTAGATTGAGTTGACCTGATGACCTAAGAGACCTCGGTGGTTGAATTGAATTAAATTGAATTGAAATATTTATTGCAGTATAATTTGTTTACAATAATAGCAGTAAACACATATAGTTAGATACTGTGGGAAACAGCATAGCCATGTGAGCTGTCTTCCTGTCATTCCCCATAACAAATATAAACAATTTTCAGGATAGCAGAGTGGAAAGCCTTTCACAGAACCACTCAATAAGAAAATAGGCAAATATATACAGAACGACTGGACGTGATAATATGGGTAATTACAATAATAATAAGTATAAGATCAAACTAATAAGAATAAGATCAAATACTAGAGTGGCTAAATTCTATAAACATCGTATATTTAGGGGGGGGGGGGGGGTGAGATGGGTATCAGTCTATTAACTGTGTGGTTTGTGGATGGTAAGCAGATCGGACAGGTAGGATGGTGCAGATCCCGAGATACATTTAAACACCAAAAGGACAATTTTAAATTTAATTCTTTGCTTAACGGGTAGCCAGTATATCTCAGAGAGTACTGGTGTTATATGGCAGTACTTTTGAGTTCTGGTTATGACCCGTGCAGCAAAATTTTGGATGTGTCGTGGACTTTCAAGAATAGATTTTTAGAACCAATCAGAAAAGAGTTGCAGTAGTCGAGTCGACTGGTAACAAAGGCGTGGACAAGCTGTTGTGACGTCTGCGTATCAATGAAGGATCGAATTTTGCTAATATTTCTAAGATGACAAAATGCACTGCGAGAGACATGTTTCATATGTTCATCAGCGGCCAAATTTTCATCCATGAAATAACCTAAGTTTCGAACACACCTACTGGGTTTTATTGCAGAACCTCCGATATTGAGGGACAGTTTGGATGTACCGTATTTGAAAGTTGATGAGGTAGACCTACATATATTACTTCTGTCTTGTTATCGTTCAATTTGATAAAGTTTTTAGTCATTCATGCCCTGATGTCTGAAATACAAAGTTCAATCTTACTGCATGCTTCAGGCTCAAATGCGTGAGTAAAACTAATATACAGCTGTTTGTCATCTGCGTAAAAATGAAAGTCAAGGCCATGGCTTTGGATAATGTCACCGAGAGGTAAGACATAGACCGTGTATAGTAGTATTAGGTTGTCATAAAAGCCAAGTTTCATTTTGTAACTTTTAATAAACAGAGCTGTCTGTTGTTTTCATTTAATAAACGTTAGAAACGAAAACTTTTTTTTTCTACTGATGTGATAGGTTTTCTCAAGAATTACTTTCTTTTTAATTGGTCCTTCTCCACTCGTATAATAATTCCAATGGAGATAACTTTATCGAAAGTCGATTTTCAGGACGATACAAGCCAGGGATGTTTTTTTCAGGCCCCTGTTGCGAAGGTAAGCCGAGTGAGATTACATGTTGTTATGTTTCCAGACGTGTGCGGGTAGAAACACTATCTCGCTGTTAACACATGCAGCCCAAATGGGTGATACCAAAAATATTTTATGAATACCACAAATATCTCAGTAATACTGCCGTTGTTTGGTCATCATGTTTGTCTCGTAGGAAACAGTCTTATTTTTGGCCTAACTTGACAAAGTCAAGATAAGCTATTGCCATCATGCGTGCAGAAGTCTGTGAATCTGTTCACATTTTCCTTTAGCACAGGCTACACCCCCTTGTTCTTGTCTAGATGAGAGGGTCGCGGTCGGTCAACCGCGATGGCTGCCCGAACCCAAAACCGGAAAGCCTTTAGCACAGTCTACATGTCGTATGTATGAAGCGATTTCATTGTAGCTTGGTAGGATGAGTCTGTATAATGTCTAGATGGGAACGTCCCCGTGACGGCTGCCCAAGCCCGAAACCCTAAAACTTTTAGCACAGTCTACAGGTCATATTTAATATGAAAGGATTTCATTGTAGCTTGGTGGGATGACTCCTGCATGATGTCCAGATGAGAACTTCCCCATTTGGTCACAATCTGTCAATCGTGAAGCTACCCGAGCCTAAAACCCGAAAACATTACCACAGTCTACAGGTCGTATTTATGGAGGGATGTCATTGCAACTTGGTAGGATGACTCCATATAATGCCTAGATGAGATTGTCCCCTTTTCGGCCAACTGTGACGGATACAGGGGCCCGAGCCCGAAAACATTTAGCACAGTCTACAGGCCGTATTTATGAAGGGATTTCATTGTAACTTGGTAGGATGACTCCAGGTAATGTCTAAACGAGAACGCCCCCTTTTTGTCATGATCGTTCAGCAATTATGGCTGCCCGAGTCCAAAACCCCAAAACCCTTAGCACAGACTACAGGTCGTATTTATGAAGGGATTTCACTGTAACTTGGTAGGATGACTCAGTATAATGTGTAGATGAGGACGTCCCCTTTTAGGTGCAATTGGTCTAGCGTCATGGCTACACAGGCCTGAAGCCCAAAAACATTTAGCATAGTCTACAGGCCATATTTATGAAGGGATTTCAATGTAACTTGATAGGATGACTCATTTTGGAATAATTTCACTGTAACTTGATAACTTTTATTGACATACGTTAACTGGAGGGCCACATAAAATAACTGTGAGGTCATATTAACCCACTCCTCAGCTCTTTAGTACAGTGTACACCCCATATTATTTTTATTAAAAACTTAGCATACAGGGAACAGAAATTAACATATTCCCAATTATCACAATTCTTGTCTTATTTCATAATCCTTTCATAAACATTGAACATTATCCTTTTCATCAAACACGTAGGTCAGCCGTGATGGCTACACAGGCCCGAAGCCCAAAAACCTTTACCACAGTCTACAGGCCATATTTATGAAGGGATTTCATTGTAACTTGATAGAATGACTCGTTTTGGAATAATTTCACTGTGACTTGGTAACTTTGGTTGACATACATTAACTGTGAGGGCCATATTAACCCACCCCTCAAGTCTTTAGTACAGTCTTCACCTCAAATTATTTTTATTGATAACATAGCACACAGGGAACAGAAATTAACATATTCTCAATTATCACAATTCTTGCATTTAATAATCCTTTCATAAAGATTGAACATCAATCCTTTTCATCAAACACAACACACATTCAAGTTAAGGTACAGTGTCATTTACACTTTCATTCTAAATCCTTGTCATGCTTGACTCAAACTAGACTCACGTGATACCATTGATGTGCGCTGTCTTTCCTTGCGGCGATTTCACAAACGCGAAATAAAAACTCGAGTGCCTTTGCGGTGGCTACCCTAGGCAAACATGGGGGAGTGACAATCGTTACGTATTCCCAGTTCTTTGTTCGACATTCGTTACCAACCAATAAAATCGGTTGATAGCAAATGTCGAGTAAGAAACTGGGAATAAGCAACGGTTGTCACGTCTGCGAGAAACATCCCATAGGTTCTTTATATATCCACTGCCATGTAATAAACAAATTATTACAGTCAATCAATCTGGGTCATCGTAACTGACAAGATCAAATCAACCAGATTAAATACGACCTCAGTGGCATCTTTTTTGATCTGGCTGATCTGGTTTCGTCAGTAGGGGATAAAAGCAGATTCTAGCCCCTTTGCCTACTTTGCGCCAGAAATGCCAGTGACGTCGCAAAACTGAGTTTTTTTCTAAAAATAACTTGGGGTTTCCCGGAAGGAATCGATCAACTCGCGAAAACGTGTGCATTTTTGAGAGACGATCGAATCGTTTCCTGGAAACCCCTGGCTTTTTCTCGGAAAGGACGATTTACTGGCTCAGATGTTTTAAAAAAATCCGGGAGGGAAATACCCACTTTTTTCGAATTTAACACTGATTTCCCAAAGGGAGGTGATTTTTTTTTTGTCTTGGAAAATGAACGCGGAAAGTGCTCGTTGAGGTTTCGATCCGGAATGGGGGATTTTGCGGGAAACGCGTGACGTTTAGGTCAAGCGAATTTTTCCGGTGCGCCAGAATAGAGAGACTGTGGAGTTTCCGTCGTCGTTCGAGTGTTATGACTCGATGGAAGCGATCTGATCGGGAGGAGGATCGCGATCGGAAGGATACGCGTGCGTTCACGCGTGCTTGCGTCCGGTTGTGTTTGTGTATGTATATATTATAAGTTAAAAGATGAATAATAATAATAACAAAAATTGTTTAATAATTGTTTAAAAATATATATATATATATATATATATAAAACAACATTCAAAATAATAAATAAGAATACAAAAAAAAAAATATAACCGTTTTTCATACATGAAAGAGAGAAAAATAAAATAATAAATAAATAAATATAAAAGCAATGTTTCTACACATAGGAGATTCTAAGAGAAGGGACGAGCAGGTTCACGAATTGATACGGAGCAGGGAGAACATCCAGACGCAGGACAGGGCCAGGCGATTGGGAGATATGGGACTGACGGCAAGAGGAGACTAAGTTGTTCAGACCCTCACCAACGTTCAGGAATGAGCGAGGAAGGAAATCGTGGAGAAACTAAGACCCATAAGAGAAGGTTCAATGAGGATGGGTTCTATTCCCGGTAGTTCCGAATCGAGAACTCCGTCCGGTTACTCTCCGCAGGGAGTCTCGTGAGCGATCCGAGTAGCGTCGGTAGTGTCACGCCAAAAAGTTTGTCCGAATACACACCGGAGAGGATCGAGACCGATGCGAGTAGCGTCATCTTCAGCGCCGCTAGATCAAATGACTGTAGAGAAAAAGATTTGATGTATGGATTTCGTCAAGAAGGTGATGACGATTTCGTTGGCGACACACAAATATGGTTTGATGGTGATTATTTGATTGTCGGTTCAAACAGGAACAAAATGACCGACGGATTGCACACTCTGCTCTCCCACAAGAGACCCGACGATTACCCCGAAGAGGATTACAAAAATTATGGAGACATTCTGGTTCAGACTCACGCCTTGAAGAAGAACAACGATGCTAGAGAGACGGGTCCGAAGGATAGGAGAGGTTACATGTGGAAGCATGTGGTGGAACCCATATGGAAGGCGAACGAGGATTTCGTGAAATCGATGACTGGAAAGGGAATGGAGACCGACACGATATTTCTTCCACGCGATCCCTGTGCCCTGTCGGGGAGATTGAGATTGTTGTTGGCAAGCAGAGAGGCTGGTAACACCGGAGTAAATAACGAGATAGTGAGCGTGTGCAACGAATTGTTGAGGCAGAAGTTTTTGACTAAGAAGGATTATCAAAAGTTGATGAATCGTTTGAAATGATAAAATAGTAAGAGAAGAGAGAAAAAAAAGAAAAAAAAATATTAAGTAAATAAAATAATATATATTCACAAATAATAATAATAAAAAAAAACCCAACAAAAACCGAATTCTCAAATAAAAATGATGGTGATAAATAACAGGGGATATGCTAGATCTTATGTCTACAGCGGGTCGGGCATCATCAATTTGATGATGCGATTCTTAACTTGTAAATTCACCAGTGACGCCACTAAACAGATCGCCTCGAGCGCTCTCAAAATCAGAAAGAAGATGGCGATCGACGCCAGTAAGAAAGCTGTGAGCGAAGCGAGTGGTAGAATAGCTTTGGAAGCCGGCAAGAGAGGAGCCGACACATTGATTAATAAATTGATAACTCCATTGCAACTGCCTGCGAAACAATCGAGAATCCAACTGAAAAGTTGGAAAGACTTCTATGCCGACATCGTTCCAATACAGGACTTGGCTAAAACGACGAGAGGATCGGGATTGAAAATGATTCATAAATAAAACAAAACTTATATATGAGCGTAGACTCAAAAAAGAAAAACGCGGCACGCACCACGAGAAAACGATCGAGAAATATAACGTGGTACAACCCTCCATTCGATCTACGTGTTAAAACCAATTTAGGCAAGGAGTTCATTAAATTAATATCAGAATGCTTCCCGAAAGGTCACGTGTTGGAAAAAATATTCAATAAGAACACATTAAAGCTCTCGTACAGCTGCATGCCAAATTTCAAATCTAACATCGAGACAGTCGGCAACGGGCAACCAACGGATGTGCAACTGCCATGCAACTGCCGGGTAAAATCAAACTGCCCCCTCGACGGCAACTGCAGGCAGAAAGGAATTATCTACCAGGCAACTGTCACAACAGAGAACCAGCCGGGAGTCGAAACGTACATCGGACTCAGTGACTCAGAATTTAAAATTAGACTCGCTAACCACAAACAATCGTTCAAGAACAAAAACCTCCAAAACGCCACAGAACTCAGCAAGCACATTTGGACATTGAAAAACAACAACACTCAATGCGAAATCAAATGGAAAATTATAGGAAAGGCCAAATCTTATTCGAATAGGACTAAGAAATGTAACTTGTGTAACCTAGAGAAATATTTCATAATCTGCCATGGCGACCGTGCGTCCCTGAACAAAAAATCTGAACTCGTGAGCACCTGTCGCCATGCGGACAAATTCCGATTGAAAAACGTCTAACGGGACCTGTGTTATACGAAATCAATCAGCTCAAGCAGACTGATTGGTGAATTAACATACACACTAGTGATTGAACTGGAAGTGAGTAGTCATCAACGCGAACACATACACTGACTCAGTACGACTGGAATCCTCCTGACGAGTGGGTCAACCCATGAAACAATATTGTAGAGGAAATGAAATAAATGTGATCTGAAACATTCACCTCAATTTATATATATATATATATATAAATAGAAATTAAAAAATAAAAAAAAAACTAGAAAAAAAACATAATTCAAAACATAGTGAAAAACAAAAAAAAAATGGATATCAAAGACATGTCTTGGAATGATGCGATGACCAAGAGGTCGAACGACGAGTTCTTTCCCAAGAGCATAAGAGGTCTGATAGTGGGAAAATCGAATTGCGGAAAGACCAATCTCTTGATGAATTTGTTGTTGCGACCAGGCTGTTTGGATTACGACAGATTATTCGTTTTCGGCAAGAGTCTCTTTCAACCGGAGTACAGATTGCTTCAAGAGTGCATGACGTGCAAATTACCCAAGGACGTCATGTCGAGAATCTTCGACAATCATGATGCATTCGAAGGACATGCGACTTCGAATATATTGGAAGGAGTGGCGAGAGAATTGATGAGGAGAAACGTCAAGTGTTTGAATGTGGAATGTCTGTTTTATGAGAATGCAGACGATGTTCCCAATCCCAGACAGTTGAAGTCAGAGAACAAGAATCTCATGATTTTTGACGATCTGTTGTTGGAGAGACAGAATCGATGCAAATCGTATTACATTCGGGGACGTCACAGCAACATGGATTGTTTCTATCTGTCTCAGAATTATTTTCGACTGCCCAGAAAGACGATAAGGGAGAATGCTAATTTTCTCTCTCTCTTTCGTCAAGATTTGAAGAATCTCAGTCACATCTACGGAGATCACGTGGCAAACGAGCAGGGAAGAATTCAGGAGATTCTGTAAGAATGTGTGGGACAAGGGACTTCACAAGTTCGTTGTGATCGATTTGACTAGCGAATTTAACAACGGAAAATATCGAAGTGGATTCGAATGATTTTTTTTACATTCCCGATGATAATAATAATAGAGAAGAGAATAAAAATAAAAAAAATAAGAAATATATAATTAATAAATAATAATAAAAACAAATATGTCAGAACATCGCCTATTGGAACAGATAGTCAAAAATACTGATGCGAAACAGTCCTTTCAAATCATAGTGAGTCACGACATGACTCAATTCACGATGAAATTCGAACCTTCCATCGAATTGAAGAAGGAAAAGAGATACGAGATGGCTTTGGTTAATCTCAAAACTTATTATTCGTTTCCCAATGTCACGGAAAAGAACAATGCATTCAAGTATTCTAACAGAGTGGATTGGTCCGAGATTTGAATTCCCAAAGGGAGTTATGACATAGACGATCTGAACCATGACATCCAGATGAGACTGAAGACCGATGGTCACGGAGACAATATGATAAGACTCGCTCCCAATATGAGTACTCTGCAGATGATATTAGACTTGGGAGATAATTTTCGAGTGGATTTTAGTGCTGAAGTTTCGATCAGTGAGATCAAAAGATGTATCAAGGTCACGCCACGCCCGAAAATATGGTAGACATTCTCGCAATTAATAGCATTTTAGTGAATGTCAATGTGATTTCGGGAAGTTACGTCGATGGTAGCACTCCGCCTATGATGTACTCGTTCTTTCTGGACGTTTCACTGGGTTACAAGATCGTGGAGCGACCTCGAAATCTCGTCTATTTACCCGTGATTCTAGACACATTGTGTAGCATTGAAACCACGTTGACAGATCAGAATGGCGATCTACTAGATCTTCCCAGAGAGAGAGAGTGACTATATAATTTCACATCAGAGAGATATGAAAAAAAAAAAATCAAGTAAATAAAAAAAAAATAAATATATAATTTGAAAAAACCTCCCATAACATATATATATATATATATATATATATATATATGTGTGTGTGTGTGTGTGTGTGTGTGTGTGTGTAAACAAAACATATTTATGAATATGAAGAATATAAAATGCATATTCATTGAAGGTGTCATCTTACCCAACGAACCCCTATCTAACATCGATCTGTCAAAAGCTGCAAAAGATTTAAAACTCAAACATTTTCGAGGTGCGTTTTCTAGAGATGATTTGCCGAGAAAAAAAGACGATGATGATTGGAATGTGGAATTTTAAATCTGGACAACATCGGAGGCGAGGGCACGCATTGGGTCGTGTCGTTTTCGAATAATAAAAATTATTATTTCGATAGCTACGGAATCTCACCACCAATGGAAATAAGAAACTATTTATCGTCAGTTATTTACAATACCGAACGAGTGCAAGTGCTGGATCGAGTGTTTTATGGTCACCTGTGTCTCTGCATTCTCAAGAGATGGTCCGAAGGAGATCACTTTCAAGATATTCTCAACGATTTACATTAAAGAAAATAAAAAAATAATAAATGAAAAAAAATAAAATTGTTTGTTTTGTTTTGTTTTATTTATTATTTTTTTCTCTCTCTCTCTATTCTTTTCTCTTTAATTTATAAACTCGTGAGTGTTTTTTAAACTTGTGGCATATTGAAATAAATCTTCCCCTCGTTTCTTAAACAATGAATTAGCAGCTTGCCATAATGTCTATGTGCGAAAGTGTGTATTTTATCATAACATATATATCTCTTATCGCCGTTGGGCATCAATGCAATATTATTGATTTCTTTGGTGTACATCTCGTGCTTTTCGCTTTGAATCACAGTCATCTTTTTATACACCGTCGAACCTTCAAAAAGACACTCTTTATACTCATTGAAATACCTTTACATCCCTTGATCTATTCGCAGTCGAGGAGATAAGCATACAATTTTGGTCTCAAACCTACAAATTTGGTGGTCAGTCTTCCACTGCTCTCGTCTTTAAATTTACCCAACACCTTTTTATTGACACCATTTGGAATATTAGATGGATGATCATCGGGACAATTACTCATGTCGAACCATTCATCCACATCTGGCACTATGTCCCTGTAGACGTTTGCAGTCTCTATCTCATAAGCGAGACTGTCCATGTCGGTGAACAATAGTTTGGCATTCGAACCGAATTTCGCTTTGACATAATCGTAGTGAAACTCATACATCAACTGCTTGCTGATGTCTAAGATGATCGCTCCGAGATAACAAGGTTTATCGAACTTCAGATGCGTCTTTTGCATGTGCATGCCCACTAGATTTTCGTTGAATATGATTCTATGTCGATAATCGGGTTTCGAGATTAATTTTCTGGGTCTCTCCTCAGACGCGACGAGTCAAACGTCGGATCTATTCCTAATGTTTTCCAGAGATTTCCCGTACACACAATTGTTCATGAGTTTAAAGAAATCTTTTTTGAAATCGCTCTCGGCCTGCATTCTTAAATTCGTGTTGAGATCGATGTATTTTTTCATCAAGGCTCCTCGTCGAATCGAATGATTCGATGCACATCGAACAATATCATTCCGTGATCGATGTAACGTTTCAAATTTTTGCAATAGACCACATACTTACGTTTGTTATTTAAATTGGGAATGAATTTTTCGATGCCACTCACATCTATTCGTTCAGGAGCCAGCGGATAATCATTGTGCAGATCATGTAACTCAATCGGATAGTCCAAATCGACCTCTAAAATACAAAGATAATGTCTCCATTTTTGTTTTTTTTTCGACATTTCGACCCATTTAAAATTTCCAATCAGTAAAGGATGACTCATGGCCCAACCGTACAAATTATTAGTGTCCCAATACTGTATGTATTTACTCGATTTTCCCGAATCGAAATCTTCTCCCATGTAAGGATTATTAGCTTTAGCATATCTACTAGAAATCGTAGACGACAAATGGTGGTTCTAATCTTTTTTTGTAGTTGCAAAAATTCACGTAAGTGTTAGGTTTAGGCATTTCGACTGCAACGTTTGATTTTTCATTGCAGTATTCCTGATGATACATCAACGATTCTTGATGTTGGAACAAATTCATGCAGTTGAGACAGAAAAATCTCTCTCCCTTATGTTTAGAAGTCTGCTTAGACAACAATCGACTCATGTCTTTGATCCAACAATAATGTTAATTGTCATCCTCAGAAATCAACAACAAATTAACAATGTTTTCTCTCTCTTTATACGAAGTCAGTCTTAGAGGATAGACTATTCCTTCCATGTCGTATCCCACTATGTTTACTGCCATGGTGGGATTTACCTTTTCGAAACGCTTTATATCTTTCAATCACGTCGGGAAAGGCACTCCCGTCCAATCGAGATTTTCACAAGTATCTGCGTACTTGGAAACCCTCTGAGCATCCTTTTCTATGGGATACAGGGCCGATGTGATCACCCATTTGAAACACTCACTATCCGCTGTATTTTTCATGTTAACCAAAGCTCTTTTATTGTATAGAAAACGAGGCAATTTTATATAAGAAGACATCGTCAAAGGATCGTGTCTGTCCACGTGAATCTTGAGATTTAATATCTTCTCGAACGTCCAACCACTTCCCCTCTTATGATAACTGGACATAGATTCTAACATCTTGTCTTTCATCACTTCGTAAACATTGAATAGTTCATTATCTTCAAACATAGTTTCCATTTTGGATTGGAAATAAGCACCTTGCATCACGTTCTCACCCATTTTCACGTCGACCTTTTTCATCAGACAATGCAAGATCATCTTTATTTTTAAACCCCTATCTAGTTCTCTTCAAAACACATCCAACACTCCACCCTTCACCCGTTCCACGAACGATTCGGGATCGAGATTCGTGAAACCGGAAATCACGTCGAAAGTTTTGAAATATCCTTCAATTGCTTGGTCACATTCAATCAGAACCAACAATTTTTTCACTGCCTTGCTCATGATCACTCTTATCGCATCGACTCCTTCATCCTTATACAACGCCTCCAAGATTTCCCAGGGCATTTTGTTTTCTGACGAGTCGCCATCCCAAACCGCGTCACTTTTCATTCTTTTATCTCCAGTCCCTTCCGGAGCCCGCGACTCAGCTTTTCGTTGACAGTCTTGTTCTTCTTTTCAACTTTTCGTTTGACGATCTTGTTCTTCTTTTCAACTTTTCGTTTGACAGTCTGGTTCTTATTCTTATTAGTTTCCACATGTCGAGTTTGTTTCGTCTTCACATCACAACTTCTCGTCATGATTCAACTTTTTGTGTCCATCGTAGGGCTTTCGTCCATCCCCTTCCCACATTGTAAACATTCAATGCATTCTTCTTTCTTCATGCATTTGAACCTTTCAAATTCAAAGACAGTCGCACTTTGGCTCGTAAATTAACAAGTGTTTGGTCATAAGTCTCGGCAAACAGAAGGTTAATGAATTCTCTCTTGGTCTTTTTATCCACGTCGCGATTTTCAATTCCCAAATTTCTACAGTACCGTTTCAACTGAGGTACGGTAGAGAAACATAACTTTGCCATGTCCGAGGTTTTTGTTGTTTTGGGCATTTTGAATGTTAAATTAATTTCTTATCTTTCTAAAAAATATATATTATTATTTTGAGTTTTGTGAATTTTTTTTTCTTCTTGTTTTTAAATATATACATGAATGGATATAATTTTATTTTTTTAATTTTTAATGGATGGAATCAATTTTTTCTCTCAGAACTCAGGAATCAATTTCTAATCTAAAACCAAATATCACACTAAAGAAAGAATTCAATTTCGTACAACACAAATAGAAAAAGGGCACATTTCAGTCACCATTTCATTTCTCACAGACGATAATAGCAAGAAAAATTCTTTACACTTTCAAGTTCACTGAAGAATAACGCACGACATGTGCCGATCACAATATACATTCTAATGGTTTTATATAAAAATTTCATTCGTGAGATTTGCAACGGTACATTCAGTGACAAGCATTTGAAAAACATTTTTACGATTCACATTTTATAATTCACATTATAAATTTACATCACAGTCATGCAAGGTGTAATATTACTTCAATAATAATTAGGTTTTTTGTGTGAAACATATATTGAGATCGCGACAGTACACTTTTCACACACACACACTGAAATACAAAACACCTTCAATGCTATGTTAATACAGTACTTCTTTTAATTATCCCAAATAAAATTGAATACCTGTGCAAGCAATCTAAAATAAAAAAAAACAAATTGATTCACGCGTTTGAAAAAAACAAATTTCTTGTTCTGAAAAAAAAAAAAATTATTCCATCCATTAAATATAAAAACAAAAATGAAATCACATCCAGACATTTAAAAAAAAATAATAACCCTAAAAGAAATATCTACGGCTGATTTTTGCGCAACGTCGCATCCACGACGTGAACATTGATTTTGAAATCGGTTCCCTTTTGATAGACTCATCGAAACACCACGTCCACAGTCTCGAACGTCAGTCGCTGTTGTTGTTCTCCAATGATCAGATTCAATCTGCGAACCAACGTTTCGGAAACACTGGTAAAATCTTCCTTCCATAGAACATGGTGGAAAAAGGTTCAATAAATCGTCTTGGGATTCGTACATCAAATCCAGACCGGTCACGCTCAACTTCAAAGGCAGAATGTATTTGTCGAATTTGTCCGTCAAACCAACACATTCCACGTCCGTCAGTCGAATGGGATCGTGAGATTCTAACTTCTAAATTTTACTGCCAAACTTCGGGTATCTTTCGACCTCTTCAATTTAAATGAGGATTTCTTTATTTCAGGTGCTGCTCTCGATTTCATGATTATTTTTATTTTATTGTGAAAATATTTAAATTTCGTGTTTTTGTTTTTTTTAAATGATAATAATTATTAATTGTAAAAAAATATTTTTGTTTTTATTTGTTTCTTCTTCTTATATATATATATGTAGAAAAAAATAAAACAACAACTTATACAGTTTTTGTTTTTCTTAATAACAAAAAACAATCTCATCCATCATTCCTTTCACAACACATAATTATACATACACACAAACACAATCGGACGCACATGCATCCTTCCGATCGCGATCCTCCTCCTCCTGATCGGATTGCCTCCATCGAGTCATAACACTCGAACGACAACGAAACTCCGCAGTCTCTCTATTCTGATGCACCGGAAAAATTCGCTAGACCCAACTGTCGCGCGTTTCCCACGAAATCCTCCGTTTTGGATCGAAACCTCAACGAGCACTTTCCGAGTTCGTTTTCTGAGATAAAAAAAACACCTCCCTATGGAAAATCAGTGTTAAATTCGAAAAAAAGTGGGTATTTTCCTCCCGGATTTTTTTAAAACATCTGAGCCAGTAAATCGTCCTTTCCGAGAAAAAGCCGGGGGTTTCCAGGAAACGATTCGATCGTCTCTCAAAAATGCACACGTTTTCGCGAGGTGATCGATTCCTTCAGGGGAAACCCCCAAGTTATTTTTAGAAAATAACTCAGTTTTGTGGCGTCACTGGCATTTCTGGCGCAAAGTAGGCGAATGCACTAGAATCCGCTTTTATCCCCTACCTAGGTCACAGGGTGTAAACAAAGCAATTTCCATGTTCGTCGCGTTGAGTTCTGTGTCAGCCAAGACAACTTGTTTCGTGAAATATCAAGTTTAAGGTGTTATACAAGTAATAGAATTTTGTTTATTTTGAAATTCCCACTTCTGATATTCCTTAAATTCAAAGTAAATATCCACAAATTATACATCAAAATGAAGGTTGAGATGTATAGAACACGAAACACATATGTAATCAACACATAGCGTTTACAGCAGGCACCACTGGTTCCTGAAAGTCTGATGTATTATTTGTGCATATTTAATTTGAATTGAAGGAATATCAGAGGTGGGAATTTCAAAATAAACAAAGTTCCATTACTTACATAGCACCTTAAATTCGTATAACTGATGTCATCATTCGAATTAATTGAAGCGGCAACACCGGATGTTTTTAAACGATGGGATACGGCTGGTTTAAAGATTTTTATACGGAGACGATAACTTGTTTGGAGTGGCAACAAGGAAACACTCGTTGCACGGAGTTTCTTGGATTGTGGAATCCCCGAAAGTTGTTGAAACATTGCCCACAGCCACAGAGCCATGACACGGTGTGCATTCAAAAACCAATTAAGTCGATGGGAACTCAATTCGAAATAATGAAAGTTCTCATACAATATTGTCATTGTCTTAAAGAAATGGTATCCTTGGCTAAAAGTCTTTTAGTTCGCAGTAATGAACGAAATGGGATCCGAAGCACCTCACCCGCTCTCTTCTCTCATTGCTTACAACATGTTTCTTGAAATGTTTACACCTTGCGACCTGTGACCTTGCATAGATTAAAAGACAAGATGACAATTTCGAAAAAGCTTATTCGACGAAATACGACAGCCAGGATCAATTTATTGTTGTGATAGTCTGTATTTGAACCCGAGAGACCGTTTTACGGCCCAGGATCATGTAACGTCATAATTTTATTAAGTAGGAAGACTCTTAAGTGAATGTGGGGTAGACCAATCAATATGTTCAACGTGCAGCCTTGGGGCTGCACGTTGAAAATATTAATTGGTCTATCACCAAATAATGAATATGGACTTTTCAAGTTGCAGCCATTGAACTGACATGGAAGATACCACCAGGGTTCAAAGGGTTAGAAAGTCGTTGTTGAAGAGAAAAGTACTACGTGTTGTCTTATTGTTTACATACCAAACGGCCATCTGCAACTGCTACACAATGGGATTTGTAAAAAGAGCGCTGGCGTGCGCGAGTCAGATGAATTCACAAAACAACAAACATTTACATGGATTTTCTACTGTTAGATTCGTTTGCATGTTGAGAGTCTTCCCACATATACAATAAGAATAACTTAACAAAAATGTGGCGAGGTTTGTTTGATTACCGTAATCTTATTTGTTAATCAAGGGGCTATATAAGTAATGGGATTTTGTTTATTTTGAAATTCTCACCTCTGATATTCCTTCAATTCAGATTAAATATACAGAAATTATACATCAAAATGAAGGTTGGGATGTATAGAGTTGACAGCAGGCACCACTGGTTCCTGGAAGTCGGCTATCGTATTCGTAACAGAACTGATAATAAAATATTATTTCCCCAAGAACAACTCGTGGCTGAATGTGTTTCAGATATTCAATAACAAAGCTACGCATTCAAAACACTTTCGAGTGCCTCGATAGGACTGCATTTTAGAAAAGGACAACACTGTCTGCATTTTTTATCGAAAATGGTCTCTATGCTCGACAGACATGCGCAAGTCACTCGATACCACGAATTTCCATTGAAAAACAAAATCGTAATTCTAAGAAATTTCAACAGGTATCATGATACCTTGCATTGAATATGACAACTGTGCAGTCTCTAGCTAATAACTGTATACTGTATTAAGGCGATCTTTATCATCTTTCTCGTTATTTGATTTTAGACGGAATTGTATATAAATGCTTTTTCCGTCCGATGACGTCGACCGGAAATCGAAAGTAAATTCATATGTAATCAAAAGCAAAGGTTTTGGAATTTACCCCCATGCAGCTCTGTCGCTGTGTTTTGAAGAATTTTGATACCCTAGCTTTGTTCTTGGATATGTAAAGCACATTTGACCACAAGTTGTTCTCGTGAAATATTATTAAAATTATCAGTTCTGGTACGAATACGGTAGCAGACTTCCAGGAACCAGTGGTGCCTACGGTCGACTCGATGAGTTGATTACACATGTGTTTCTTGTTCTATACATCTCAGTCTTCATTTTGATGTACATTTTGTGTATATTTAATTTGAATTGAAGGAATATCAGAGGTGAGAATTTTCAAAATAAACAGAATTCCATTACTTATACAGCCCCTTAATGGATACAGCGATCGGTACACCCGCGGAAAGCGTTTTAAGGTCACGGGAATGTAGTCGATTATTTGGAGCTACAAAATATAGAATTTATTGAACCCATTTGTGTTACCTACACTGTAACATAGAAAACTACATTGCTTTCAACCAATGCTCACCTGTGCGGAGTTAGTACTTCGGGGAGTCCCACAGTTTCTCACCGCTTCTCGGTGGTTCTCTCCGGGTACTCCGACCTCATCCATCTGTAAAACTGCCCGACACATGTTGATCTTAGCTGTCAAAAGTGTCGTTAAGCCCAAATAAATAAATAGAAAACTCCCTAAGTGTATATATGTATTATAACTGAATCTGTGTTTACACTTTCATAAATTTGTTTTCCAAGTGTCTGCCTTCAATGTTCAAATAACCCACAAAAAGAGCAAATCTTTTTAAGGTTTTTTTCCCTTTCTGTGCGGAGTTAGTATGTTGGGAATCTGACAGTTACACGCCGCAGCCCGGTGATTCCCTCAGGGTACTCCGGCTTTCTCCACCTGTAAAACTGCCCAACACGAGTGATCATGGCTATCAAAGTGTCGTTAAACTCCGATAAATAAATAAATAAATAAATAAATAAATAAATAAATAAATAAATAAATAAATAAAAAAACGCCCTGTTTTTACACTTTCTGGAATTCGTTTTTTCAAGTTTGATTGCCTTCAAAGTTCAAGTAACCCAGAAAAAGCTAAAAAAAAAAAAAAAAAATCATTTTCCTGTCTTTGCGGAGTGTGTACATTGAGGAGTCTGACAGTTACTCGCCACTGCTCGATTGTTCCCTCCGGCTTCCCCGCCTGCAAAATATCCCGACGCGAGGTGAT
This sequence comes from Pictodentalium vernedei, assembly GCA_031216915.1. Taxonomy (NCBI): domain Eukaryota; kingdom Metazoa; phylum Mollusca; class Scaphopoda; order Dentaliida; family Dentaliidae; genus Pictodentalium; species Pictodentalium vernedei. The sequence goes on along the minus strand of CM062289.1, from coordinate 167,396,183 downwards.
CCTCGATTTCAAAAAGTGTTGTTAAACCCAATAAATAAATAAATAAATAAATAAATAAATAAATAAATAAATAAATAAATAGAAAGTTTCCTGTGTTTTTGCGCATTTATAACTAACCCTGTTTTTACACTTTCATGACTTTGTCTTCCTCATTTGACTGCCTTCAATGTTCCAGTAACCCACAAAAACATAATAACGAACCATACCCCACTGAACAGAGGTTAGTATGTTTTTATTATACGCTAAACGATAGATTATCGAAGAACTTGCGGAAAGATAAAACTTCGTATCCCCATCTATGAAGATATAGAATTTTCACTTTCACGGTGTCAATCAAAATGGCGGCTTTCAAAGCATCACTTCAATGTGAATACGAGTCAAATTACCACTGGGAATCGGCAATTTGTTCTAAAAACGTATAATGAAAAGAAAATCTAGTGTTTTGGAGTGGATACCGATCATTTCCAGCAATAATTCATTACGTATTCACCTTGAATTGATGCACGAAAACCGCAAGTCCAAACATGGCCTGAAAGTCCGCAATACAAGTTTTTGGTTTGGTACGTTCTTTCAAGGGACGTACCAAACCAAAAACTTATATTACGGTCTTTCAGGCCATGTTTGGACTAGAAACTCACCAGCTGAATCAGATTGCAAGACGCTATCAGTTCCGAGTATCAATAATTCATTGCGCTGTTTACTTTCAAGCATCAATTTGAGGTTGATACGAGTGGAATGATCAGATTCTTGTAAAAAGCGTATAATAAAAAGAAAATCTAGTGTTTTTGAGTGAATACCGAAAATTATCTCACTCCTGACCGAGATAAATGGTCAATTTCGCTCGCGCAAGCGCCCGCAAAAATAACCATTTGTCTCGGTCACTCGTGAGATAATTTTCGGTATCCACTCAAAAACACTAGATATCCTCTATATATCAACATGGTACACAGCGAGGATGGAGTATGGGGGACTGGAATCAACGACCCGAGTTCGAGTTTTTCCTCTATTTCACGTGCGCTGAAGGCGCGCGTGAATTACAGGAAGAATGCTAACATGTATCTTAATTCCTGTCCCCCGTACTCTACCATATTCTGTATTGATACTACGATTAAACTTGAATTAAATGAACGCAGCTGATATCTTTAAAGATGAATATCTCATTTGGCGGTCTGTTTATTTTCTTGCTTGACGCTATTTTGTGTCAAAGCATTTCATTCACGTCATAACTCGAATCAGATGCGTAACGACCAATCATATGTGTTCTTATATGGTGTTCTTACACGTGGACCGGATTCCACGCGTGGTGTTTCTATCACTTTCAATATAAGTATTGTGTAATATCGCACACACTTCTGAGGGAAATAGTGTAATGAACTAAATTATTCTAGGCACGTATAAACCTCCCTGTAAACAGTATAGTTGATCACAATGAAATACTTTTTTCAAGTGGAGTTAGTAAAGGTCAAAGTTATATTTTCAAAGGAATCCAGTGGCAAGAGGATGACAATACCAGCTTCTGATCCTTGGTGGTTAGATGTAGTTGTTCCATGTATTATGATTATACAGTTTATCCTGGTGCTCATCGGGCTACATTTTATCGGTTGTGAAAGCAGTTTATTTGGTAATAAAAAGGTAAGTCGTCTTCAATGATAGTAATATCTACTACCACAGGGCGCCAAAATAATTTACGGGTTCGGCCACAATCGGGTCTCCTCATAACAGAGATTGCAGAGTGTGAGTTTGAGGTGTCATACATGTAGAACTCAGTGTCCAATCTCACAAACAATTTGAATCCATGCACTTCGAGTACTAAAAGTTGCAACTTATTTTATTTGAAAGAGATGTCGTCGCTTGGGTGGTAGAATGTCCTATGTCCCCAAGAGGACATAGGACATTCTAGCACCCAGGCGACGATGTCTTTTGAGTGTTTTTAGCCCGATGTACTCAGTATTCCATGCCTGAAATAGTAAAAACGTGGAGTAAATGGCGGAAATTCCGCAAATACTGAACATCTACAGCAATCTGATCAGATGTAATGTAATAATGCTTGAAACCCGCTTCACAGGGTAGAGGCAGTTGTGCAAGATTGTTTTGGGAAGCCATGTTTATTCCTTCTCCTCTGAGTATGGTGTTGCAGACTTTATATTTACTTCTTTCCGACACTATATGATGGGCGTCATTTTATTTTTCATACTGAATAATTTCAGAGACTTAAGATGACTGGCTCATTTTCTTTCCATTAATTTCGTCACTGACTTCTAGTTTTGAAAAAATGGGGAATCACTATCACAAGTGATTACAGTGGTTACAAAAAAGAGAATCCTGCTGTCACAGCCAATAATAACACTAACTACAGAAAGAATCCTGGGATTCATAGAACAGAAGACACAATTATATCCTGGATAGTCATGTATCGGCGTTGATCTATGGTTCCTGTTATCCTTTTTGTTCCTAGCCAGAATGTTCCCATGTCACCTGGTCAGTAGTTCACATCAAAGCCGGGCCCGTAAGTGTTAGGAGTCTTGATTACAACATGTCCATGATGTCCCTTCTCACCCAACTTCTTGTTGGCACTGTAGGCATGTTATTACTGAAGAGTGCCAGCCTCTTCATGGGACACAAATTAATCGGCACGGTTTTCGATGCCATCGTAGATGATGACTTTTGGAATTGTTTGATCATAACGTTCTCCTTAGATGGGTATTGTCCTGTCTGAACTACTTTTGAGCTTCGGGTAATAGTGGCCTTGCTGTGCAATGTACTCCACAAGAGAGTTGTCAAGGGTTGCTTTGTTAAGTGTCAAAGAGAGAAACGTTTCCATGGAGAAATAGATCGCTCTCCAGTGACCTGGCACTTCTGCCTTCATGCAACACCTCTCTTTTTAGACCCCTTTATCTTCACAGAGTACAGGTCGTATAGCTGAACCAAGCATGCACACACCACATGTACTTGCTTTATCCAGCGATCAACACATGGATCGTGTTAATATAGGTTCTTTCCGCGACTGTAGACATTTTTATCGTTGTTACTTTTAGTTTGTGTAGGTCTATTATTGCACTGTGGATGAAAGCAAATTGTTCAACAATCATCTAGGCAAACTAGGCAAACTAATTGTTTGGACTGCATCAGATTTTATTCATCCTTATTCTAGAAGAAGGGTGGGCATTGTTACGGAGTGCAAGTTAGTCGCGCGGAAACATTTTAACCCATGAAAAGGATGCAAATGATGACTAAATGACAAATCCTGCTCCGGAATAGCGAGTACAGTTGGAATGTTCGTCTGTTTCTCTGCAAACTAGTTGCACCCCAGGGACAAAATATAATTAGTGTTTCATTGTATAATAATGGAACGGGAGCCTCTCAATAAGTAATTGGGTCCCATAAGAGGTTCTTTGGGATCTCTTGAATGGCAACAATATAATAAATCTTATGTCTGTTTAATGATTTTTTTATTCTAATATTGATGAAAGCATTCAATCTGAGGAGATGTTCAAGTGACAGACATTCATAAAATTGATCAGGTGAAAATATAAGTCAGAATTTAGTAAATAACATTTACGAGCCAAAATTTATAGGTGTCAAATTACATGGGTACCAAACTTAATAAATATTTCAGGGTCCAAATGTATGTAGCAAGTTCATATTTTAGTCAGGATTGCATCAGAATTTTATGTGGTCCGAAATGTCGGAGGACGTACTTGAGTTGGTACGAAGGGCCACTCTCAAAAGTACGCAGAACGAACATCCTAGGGCGGATCTACGCAACTACGAAAATATAGTATCATTGCGGCAGGACGAACCAGCAGACGGAAATGGCGACTGTAACTTTGAGGCAAACTAATGAAAGTTTGTTCCCACAACATGGATTTTCCTAAATCTGTTCAGACAGAGAAAGAGAAAGAAGTCAGAGAAATGATTCACCTTTGCGAGAAAATTGTCTTCTCCCCAAATTCTAACTGGACCAGGGTTTTTATGGACGCGACAGTGACAAGTGTGACCAATAAGAGAAGTAGAATTTCCAAGTCCGTGCAGAGAATGCACGAACTGCTCTATGAACTGAGAGAATAAAATTCCGATGGATAATTAAGACCAATGTGAAGTACATGTAATATTAGTTAATTTTTACAAATCTCTATTTAATGAACTAAAATTAAAGAGGAGAAAGTTTTATAAAACATTTCTTCCGTCACAATAAAAGTGTGCTATATGTCCAGCGCTGTGAATATTGCAAACTATTACAATCAAATGCACGCTTTACTTTCGCATTTACTGTATATTCTTCATGAGTTCGTAGGCGGTGGCGTAGCTACGGGTGTGTGAGAGTGGGGGAGGAAGGGGGGGGGGGGGGCTTTTCCCTAAATGTTTCGCAGCCCCCCCCCCCCCCCCCCCCCACATTGGCCATATGCACTTTTCACACAAAATTAGAGCACCAAAACGGCCGCCAATAAAGGGGCTACACGCTACAGATTGACTCTAAGAGCACTAAATTTTGTAAAATTTTCTCGGGGGTGTGGGGATAGGCTGGTCCTAACTAGGACCCTCCGGTCTTTTCCCCTCAGTCGTTGCCCCCTGTTACGCTGTAAAATACCGATATTGGTAACAGAAAGAAATCTGAGTGAGAATCAGCAATAATAACTCGACATTAACTTTTCTGAAATTTAATAAAAAAAAATAATATGAAAAGAAAAGGATACAAAAATCTTTTACACTATTTGGTTTATAGAAAAGAAAACAACCAGAAATACTTATCAATTAGTCCAAAATAAAGTTCAATAGAATCCAGCAATCCAGTGATGAAGAAACTTTCCAGCTGGTATTATAATGTTCAAAAATGTGTTCGCAAAAACAGTTTCCAATAAATTGTAATGAAATGTTCCCTAAAAATTCAGCAGTCCACAATAAATTCCAATTAAGCACTCAGCAAATTTCAAATGGAATTAATATCCAATAAGTATTGGCACAACAGGTAGTTTTCAAATAATCCAGTAGGATCCTGGCTTTTCTCAAAAGTAAATTCTCTTTCACAAGAAGAATAAATCTTCTTCAAAATTCTCCTTTGGAAACACTTTTCCACTACACAAAGATGCACAGATCTTAAAAAATATTCAGAAGAATATATACTGAGTCAAAAAAGAAAGTATAATAAACTTTAAGGAGCAATTTGTTTTAGTATTATCGACTGTAGTCCCTAACAAATTATTGTAATTCATATTTCGAGTCCAGCTGTATGCATTTGCATAATTTCATGTTCTTACTGTTGTCAGCGTCACGTCAGGATGTCGCAATTCAGACATTGAGTGAAATGAAAAGTTCATACATGCAGTCAATAGCGTGTATGTCCACTATTTGCCTCTTGGATGGCAGGACATCGACTGCGCATGTACCCGATAAGTCTCTGGATGTCACCCTGTGGTATTGCGTTCCACTCATGCCTTAGAACATTACGTAAGTTGCCTAACATTTGAACATCATGAAGTCGTACCCGACGGTCCAGTTGATTCCAAAGATGCTCGATTGGCGACAAATCTGGCGAAAGCGGGGGTCAGGGAAGAAGTTCGATGCTCTGCTCCTCAAGAAAGTCACAACAGTTACGTGACATCGGACATTGTCTTGCTGGAATAACTGCAATCCGACGTTCGCGTTGAACAACGGGACAACAACCGCGCTAAGAATTTCGTCTCTATATCGCTGTCCATTCAGATTACCTCGATGAAGATCAGCTGCGTTCGATAGTGCAAGGAAATTCCTGCCCAAACCATTACACTACCCCCACCGAAACGGTCGCATTCCCGCTCGCAAGCATTAGAAAACCGTTCTCCTCGTCGGCGATACACTCTTGCCCTACCATCAGCGCGCTGTAGACAAAATCGTGATTCATCACTAAAAAGAACTGTGCTCCAACGCTGTGGAGTCCAGCGAACACGCTGACGTACCCATTCCATTCTGACGGTACGATGACGTTGGGTAAGGATTGGTCCGTGGTATGGACGCCTACTTCGGATGCCGTGTTCAGCGAGTCTGTTGCGGATAGTTTGTGCACTGATTCTATTGTTAGTTCTACCAGAAGTAATTGCTGCTGTCCTCGTCGCCGGAAGGAAGCGATCCCGCCAGTGAGACGTCCTGATGTGTCGGTCTTGTGCAGGAGTCGTAACTCTTGGTTGACCTGAACGCGGTCGGTTGGCAGTAGATCCAGTGGTTCTGTACCTTCCAATGAGACGGTAAATAGTGGTCACAGTGACTCCAAACTCAGCAGCGAGCTCATCTGGAGGTATCCCAGCCTCATGCATACCAATGGCACGCAACCTCTGATTTTCGGTTAACCTTGGCATTTTTTAAAATGTCGGAAGATAAAAACTAGCGTGTTTTCTCAATAACCCAGACTCTCTAGCGCAACATAACACAAAGAAAATCGTCGGCCACCCATTCAATTTGACATTCTCGGGTAGCCCGTGCTATTTTGAAATCCGTAGCAAAATTATATGCGGTTGGGTGGACAACAACAACATGTCATTAAACTCTTTTCACGACTTCTTGTCCACAAACATTCAACATTAGAACTATTATATTTCATCCTTTATGCTATTTTTCACATTTGTTTCTATATTACTTTCTTTTTTGACTCAGTATATAATAAATTCTCAGCTGCTTCTATAAATATGCACTGTCCTGTAATAATAATCATCAGCCAATGCTGAATGTAAACAAATGACTTCTCGGTGCTGTCTGTATGAAAAGAATGCCTTTTGAGATGAATAGAATGCCTGAATTCTGTTGACAAAGGTTATTTGTATAGTCTTCAGATAGAAAGTTCCAGAACAACAAATTTTTCCAATGTTCTATTTTTTATTTATTTTGATTGGTTGATTATAGTCACCTCATTGAGCTTCTAGGTGATTTCAATTTCAAATAAACAAGGGCGACCTGCTTAAACAATTAGTGAGCTACATGTACAGTGAACTAAAAATAGATTCTCTGTAACAGTATCTGTAAACACGTTGATAGGTACTTTCAAAGGTCACTCAAAAAATACTTTCAGGAAAATATTAATTGTGTATAATTATTAACTAAGGACATATCAATTCTGATATTATAATACGATGCCATCACCCCCACCCCGGCCGTGCCCCTTTATCCCACTTCCCTTCCACGTGGGAGGAGGTAGGGAAAAACGACCGGAGTGTCCCCGAGACCCAAACAACGGCCTTTCAAATATCAATCCCCCCCCTCAAAAAAAAAAAAAACTGGCTTGGACACCATCTGTTATAGAAAACTGGTTACGCGTTTCTTCGTAGGCCTTTTTATTGTTAATATGATATCATATACTGACTGCGTATAGGGTGCCTTTGCTTATTATCATACAGTAGGCAGGGCTGTGGTCAATCTAAATGAAGTAGTGGGGGACAAAATATTTTATTCCCAATCACTTCATTTCACTTCGTTCTGCGTTAAGATTGCGTATTTCCCCATAGTGAGTGTCTAGAGTCTTTTCAGGTGAAAGAACAACACCTCATGCCAATTGGAGCACCCGGGTGCTTTTTCCTTTAACCCTTTACCCAACGTAAATGCCAAAACCGCCCAGCGCCATTCACAAAAAAAAACTGCCATTCAATTTTCATTAATTTGTTTCATTTTTGCCTCAAAAACATAGCTTATAGAGGGGTCATAAGCTATTTTTTGACGGCAAAAATGAAAAAAATTAGTCATTCAACAATTTTGTTTGCAAGTGTCGCAAATGTCGTCTGCTTTTCATGTTAGGTAATGGGTTAAGTACAGAGGAAGTAGTGGTATAACCATAGCAAAATGACCTAAGAAATAGGATGAGAGAGTTTTTGAGATTTCAGGCATGGATGTATATGTATATAAGGTCGACATTTTTCAGGAAAAGTGTGACTACGCCGCTGATGCTTGGTTGGGACACTGTCACCATGTTCAAACAGGTAGGCCGAGTACCTCTAATGTGAATTCATCTAGTGACACTTTGTAAGACACAGCATTTTATAAAGTAACGTATGTATAAATGAAACACTTTTAGGTTGCACATAGAATGAAAGGTAAATTTGTATTTGAAATTTGGTTTCTTAAATTTGTATATGTTCAATGTGTATGCTGCTTTGCGGTTTCAAGAAATGCAGCATACAGGCTACAGGGGTGTGGATAACGGTTCTTGGTTGGGAGGGAGGGGGGGGGGGGGGCTCTGAATTTCAACTGTATTCTCGGCCATGACTGCCGAAGATCCAACATTAGGGAAAACCATTTTCACATTGATATCTCCCCTCTTGACTGAGAACTTCCTTGCTGTAACTTGTGAGTTTCCAAATACCGAAGAAGTCTGATTGCACCCTTTCCTTAGAATTGCAAATGTGGCTTTGTAACGCTCGAGGGGCGACATATGTACTCCAGGTGCAATGGGCATCAGCCCGATACGTTGTAGAATCTTTTTCGAAATTAACTAAGACTTCTTTTGGGTGACAATAGAAACAAGACACGAAACCACGACCCCATAGTCGCTGAAGTACCTGAAATCAACGCAATACTTTTTTCTTATTTCAGATGTAGAAAAAGCCCTAGAATCGGCTTGGCAGATCGGAATCTGTTGCTAATAAGCAAAAATTGAACTACCCACCTAACGTCCCAGACTCCCATTCTCCTTCCTCGTATTGCAAAAGAATATCACAGTAAATCGCCAAATTTCAGAAGTAGACCGTAAGAATGGAATCCATCAAGACTCGGTTCTCTGTACACTTTTGTGGAACATGTTTGTGAACGACATGAATATTGTGGAGAAAAGCTGCTTGATTCATTCGATAATAAGGGCCCTTCAACCCGTTGAGCCTTGATTATCAAAACATGCCACCAAGACGCTATAAACGACCTCGAGAAGAGGCGTGTCATATGACGAGCCATGCTCGAACTTAAACAAAATGCAGCATCTTAAAACAATCCATAAAACATAACACATCCACTTTATGCTCCACATGGCATTTCTGTGTACAGTATTAGAATACGGGGTTCATGGCCACCAGCAGACTCTGTGTAAGAACAACATAAAATGCTCTATCTTGTTCAGAACAATGCGCTCTGCAGTGACAGAAATGGAGGCTTTCAGCTTTTAATTTTGAAATATCACAAATGTAGAACACTACATTAAAATTGTTAGGTGAACAATTTTATATATCTCTTTTCAGGTCCATGCACAAAATGAACAAAGAACGACAGAAACAATTTCAAGCGCTGTTTGTGATATTCAAGGATATGGGGCAATAGAACAAATAAATGTCGACACAAACAAAATCATAGAAAGTCAACACTGACGCCTTGCTTTCATTTTGCTAAGACGCGGATCAATATCTGTGTTACAAACAATAGGAAGGACAAATAGATGCGGCTTCAATGGGAAAAGGGTTTCACACGTTGGCGGTGATCTCCAAGGCCTTTCTCTATAACCATCACCTGTGTTGCACTTGTCAAAGCTGAACACACACTTTTTATACACAGCTATGTCACATGATGACACAATGATAATAAATTTCTGTATATTCGCCACAATACGGACATTGCTGAAAAAGATTATCTGCGAATGTAGACATTAAGTTTTACTTCGCCAATGAAATTCATCTTCAATTTCTTCGGTGTATTTCTTCTTTAATCATGTTCCTCAACTAGACCTCGGGATGAAAGATGGTTGAAGAACAAGTAAAAGAGCGACTATGGACCCAAGCAATCAGCAGACTGTGGCACACGACCCCTAAGAGAGAGAGAGAGAGAGAGAGAGAGAGAGAGGGTGAGAGAGAGAGAGAAAGAAAGAAAAGAGAAACTGGCGGGTATTCATGCATTTGCTGGTATATGATTTTAAAACAAAACGTGACACCGAAGGACGTCATCAGCTAATGACAAAGACTGCTGGTCGCTGCGATTGTGGTTCTCGATGAATTGACCCATTATCATCCTCCGCTGGAGCAAACTCCAAGCAGTGTTGCCCTCCTTTGCAATGCTCGATACATGTATCTGGATTAGGAAGATGTCAATGTCAAAAACTCTAGAACTGTCTTCATATAATGACCCATTTTCCACGACTAGGGCTAATGTCTAAGCAGCTCCACAAATATCCAGTAGGCCTATCATTATGATAAACCGGAAGATATTGATCAGAGCTGGTAATTGATAGACATGTTGGCTGTGTCAGATGGCCTATAATGGTCTTTAACCCTTTGGACTCCAGAGGCCGTTTTTCCCGCCGGGTCACAAGCTACGTCATAATGTCATTAAGGGGGATGACTGCAAGATAAATGTGTGGTGTAGACCAATCAATATTTTCAACGTGCAGCCTTAGGGCTGCACGTTGAAAAAATTAATTGGTCTACCCCAAATAATAAATATGGACTCTTTCTACCGCTACCATGGAACTGACATGGAAGATACCACCAGGCTTCAAAGGGTTTACTATGTGGAAGATCAATGACCAAAGCTCAAGACAGCAAGCTACCAGGGCAGAGGGTCTGTAGGCATCGATTTATTACGAAAAGGATAATACACAATAATACACAAGACACAGGGAATACGGCCAGAAAATGGTGAGGGAGAAATACAAGACTATTATCTGGCCGAATATCCTGGGTCGAGTTTATTGTCTGATTTAATATCTAATTCACATTAAATTCGCGCTTTAAAGGGAAAATTTAAATAATTTTATCACATTCGGAAGAAAAAAGTGTGTCTGTAAAAAAAGAGTAGAAGTGTAGCCTAATTAGCGAGTGACTGGTTGTCAGCTATCGATAATTCAAGCAAGCACTTGATTTTCAGCCGCAGGTTATTTGTTATGTGTGATCAGACACGAGGTACTTTAGTAGTTAGACTTTTTTTAATACCTTTGGTTGCAAACACATGTATGTAATCATATTACTTCCACGGAAACCGCGAAAAGTGACGCAGTGCTTGTTTACTGTGCTAAACGCTCTGTTTTTTTTTTTTCTGGCAAAATAGGACCAAGTCACCGATGCTTGTGATGGGAATCCTCTAAAATGGGCAACATGGGTATAAACGATTGGTTGAACGTGACTTTATATCCATGTTGAGACCACGACTCGCTATTGTGAAGAAATATGTGACATTAAACACAAATAAATAAATAAATAAATAAATAAATAAATAAATAAATAAATAAATAAATAAAATAAATAAATAAATAAATAAATAGCACATGAGAATATAGTTTACTAATGCAAGGCCAAGATGCAGAAAGAATTGTTCTTACAGGTTTATGAAGCCGATAATAAGCAAAACAACATGCTATAATGTGTGTGTATTTGGGGGTCGGGGGTAATGTAATTTAACAAAAATGCTAGACATGAGAATTACTATGATATTTGCGGAAGAGGTGAAAATTACATGATTCGAGAAACGAAAGTCAAAATTGCAAACATAATTTTTAACTTTCGACATGTTAGACCACCCTTCCACCGCTTTCCTTAATTTGTTTTCCATATTCGACAGTTTTTGTCAGACAATTTCTGACACACAGCCCCTTTGATGGATATTCACTGTCCTGCTCGGAATTCATAACAGTTTAAAAATATTGACAGAGGTGGTCTCTTTTAAAGTCTTTTTCTATATCATTTTCTACAGTATTATTTTGTCCACAGTCTTCACAGGAAGTTGATGAACATGATCTAATGAAAAACGTCTGCAAAATATGGTGAGTTGTCTGTAGGTTTGTGGTCTATATTCTCATATCCTATCTTCACAGTGTTGAGGATTAACAGTTTGGATCATTTGGCAAGTTTAATCAAATGATGACCGTTGATCAGATGTTGAAAAAACAATTTTATTTCCATAAATCCTAGCATCCAGAATTGAATATAGAGTTGTCTGCTTGTATCCATGTTAACCCTTTACCTAACGTAACGGCCAAAACCGGCCAGCACTATTCTAAAAATTGCAATTAATTTTCATTATTTTTTCATTTTTGGTCTCAAAAACATAGGCTATGACCCATCGTTGGAACGAGCTCGTCGAGCTCGTTCCAACGAGGTGTCATAACCTATGTTTTTGAGACACAAAATGAAAAAAATAGTTATTCAAGAATTGTTTTTGCAAGTGTCGTCTGCTTTCCATGTTAGGTAAAGGGTTAAACAAACATGGACTGTCAGGTACCAAAATCGACCAGTGTATTAAACAGGTTGCCAGGTAGTGTACTACTAAATATTTTTGGCAGTATGCTATCTAAACAATTAGAGCATGTGATTATAAAAATGCATTAATACTTCTACTCTCTGGGGTTGAATGATTTCTATTTTATTTTGTGTATTTGATTGAGTATACAATTTCGTTATTTAAAGTTGTCATTTTGAGTGATTTTTCTAACAATGTTATTATTTTGTTTCAAAAATTGATGTTGAAAACGAGTAGTGACAGGAAACAGTTTGAGGAACAAATCTATTGTCAGTTTACTACTAATGACCTTCAATAATTTTAAGTGCAAAGCCACTGACCTATCTTTAGTTCATGTCAGTGCATATATATAGGTTCCTTTGCTATGTCTTGTTAATAAGTCTCTGTTTTCATTCCAGTGTAAGGTAACGTAGAAGCGCCACGTGCTGTTGCGATAGTAATCTGTTTAAACAGATTAGTAATCCGTTTAAACAGATTACTTAATTTGTTTAAACGGATTAGTAATCCGTTTAAACAGATTAGTAATCCGTTTAAACAGATTAGTAATCCGATTAAACAGATTACATAATCCGTTTAAACAGATTAGGAATCCGTTTAAACAGATTAGTAATCCGTTTAAACAGATTAGTAATCCATTTAAACAGATTTTTTTAATCCGTTTAAACATAAGTAATCCGTTTAAACAGATTAGCAATCCGTTTAAACAGACTAGTAGTCCTTTTAAACAGATTAGTAATCCGTTTAAACGGATTACTTAATCCGTTTAAACAGATTAACTTCACGGAATTGATTGGTTGATTGTAATGCGATCTGTTTTGACAATATAGCAGGGGAACACTGCTGATCAATTACCCCAGATGTGAACATTGCGGCTATGAGTTGATGCCTCATAGCCACGAGGGCTGTGCGCTGAGACCTCATTGAGGCCTCTCCTGAAGGGCATCCTATACTCAGTCGCACCCTACCCATCTTCCAGAACCCTCCCGGGCACTAAACTTCCCCCACTCTAATGATTGTTGATCAGTGATCCGTAATTGCGGTACACCTAGTGATTACATGGTGAGCATTATAATTTAGATGAATCGAAGAGTCGTTCAGGGAGTCACTCGCTGGAGTCACAGCTCGATTACTCACCAGCTCGATGGCATCGAGTCGTTCGAAGAGTCCCTTCTCGCGCAGCTTCCTGTTTACTCATTTGTAAGAGTCGTTCGTGGAGTCTCTTCCACAGGGTAATGCTCTACAACTTTTAATGCTAACTAAGCGATCACAGGGTGCCCCACAATCACGGATCAGAGATGACCAATCGCCAGGACGGTGAGTGGAGACCTCATTGAGGCCTTTTCGATCGACATTTATACTCATATGATATTTTGCAATGCCCGCAATCCCATATTTTACCCCAGGACCCTTCTCAAACGACCTGAGCAAGGAGAATGACGCTTCGAACACTCTTTTACCCATCTGGGTTATATCACTAAGCGATCACCGGGTGTCCTGCTATTATGGATCACTGGTCACCGATCACCAAGTACCTAACGATAAGTGATTCTCATTGACCCCCCCCCCCCCCCCCCCCCCCCCCCACACACACACACACACACACACACTGATCACCAGTGGTTGACCTGTTGAGCGACGCTTCGAGCTTGGGGAGGCCAGAGCTTCTAGAAGAAAAAGATTGACCCTGTTGCTCTTGATCAGTATGCTGGCGAAGATGATGTGAAAGGCTTCTGGAAGTGGGTTACTAGCGCAAGTAGAGGATACTAAAGCTTCTGGGATAAGATCGTCGGGTCACTGATTGGGTGGGAAAGTTGGGTATAGTGGGGAAGATTAGGGCCAGAGAGAGGTTCTGGAAGACGGGTAGTGACGATGATGCGGCTCTTAAAATGGATGGTGGGAGAAGGAACGTAAGGGCTTCTGAGATAGGATAGCCGCCATAAAAGGACCCCATAAGTGAATAAAAGGCCCATCAGAACGGAAAGACATGTAAGGGACGCTAGGGCTTCCGGGAAAAGTCGCCGGGTCACTGATGGATTGAAGGGCTGGCTGGAGTTGGGAGGAATCGGGCTGTGAAAGGCTTCTGGAAGAAGAGGAAAGGCGACGGTGTCGCTCTTGATAGGGCAGCTGAGGCAGGGAATACTGGACATCGGGTCCCCCTTGAAATGGAGGGGGAGGGAGAGAACGCAAGGGCTTCTAAGATGGGGTTGCCGGCATCGCAGAATATCACATGAGTATAAAGGCCCATCAAAAAATATGCCTCAATGAGGACTCCACTTACAGCCCTGGCGATTGGGCATCACTGATCCGTGATTGTGGGACACTCCGTGATTAGTAGTCCGTTTAAACAGCTTAGTAATCGTTTCAGACGGATTAGTAATCCGTTTAAACAGATTATCTACACTGATTTGATTGGTTGATTGTCACGTGGTATATTATGACGATATAGTGTGTGGCGTTGTGAGGTCTCACCGCACAGTCCACATGGCTTTGAGGGCTATGGGCTATGAGATAAGGCCTCGGCGCAAAGCTCTTCAGTCGGCATAAGACTGACCACTAATTGAATAAGGCGATCACTTCTGATCAATTCCCCCAGATGTGGACATAGCGGCTATGAGTTGAGGCTTCATGGCCACGAGGGCTGTGAGTTGAGACCTCGTTGAGGCCCCTCTCCTCCCCTAATCTTCCCCCACTCTACCGAATGATCGGTGATCAGTGAACTGTAATTGCGGGACACCCAGTGATTACTTGGTGAGCATTATAACATAGCTGAATCGAAGAGTCGTTCAAGGAATCACTCGCTGGGGTCACTTGTAGATTAATCAGCGGCTCGATGGCATCGAGTCGTTCGGAGTTCCTTCTCGAGCAGCTCCCCGCTGAATCCCAGGAGAACATTTAATAACTAAGCGATCAGAGGGTGTCCTACAATCACAGATCAGTGATGATCAATCGCCAGGGCTGTGAGTGGAGACCTCATTGAGGCTTCTTTTGAAGGGTCTTTATACTCATATGAGGCTCTGCGATGCCAGCAATCCCGTCTTAGAAGCCCTTGCGTTCCTTCTCCCACTCTCCATTCCAAGGGATGCCCGATGTCCGAGCCTCCAATATTTGGCCCGAGGACCCTGCCTCAGCAGCCCGATCAAGAGCGATACAGTCGCCCTTTCTCTTCCAGAAGCCCTTCACAGCCCCATTCATCCCAACTCCAGCCAGCCCCCTCACTCCATCAGTGACCCGGCGGCCTACCCCGGAAGCCTTAGCCTTAGTCTCCCCTACATGCGCCAGTGACCGGACGGCTTTAGGCCTCTCCCTTCTGGTGCGCCTCTTATACACATACGGTGTCCTTTGATGGCGGCAACCCTATCTAAGAAGCCCTTGCTTTCCCTCTCCCACCATCCATTCTAAATGGGACCGGATGGCCTAACCTCCCGTATTTGACCCTGAGACCTTCCCCAACGGCCTTATTAAGAGCCACACAGTCGCCACTATCCTTCTTCTAGAACCTTTCTACGGCCCCAATCGCACCCACTCTACCCATCTTCCTCACTAAATCAGTGACCCGACGATCTTATCCCAGAAGCCTTAGCATCCCCTACTGGCGCTAGTGACCCACCAACACTTCCCCAGCGTCCTGATCAAGAGCGATGGAGTCAACCTTCTTCTATAAGCTATCTTGCCTCCACAAGCTCGAGGAGTCGCTCGATAGGTCAGCCACTGATGATCAGTGGGGGTTATTGAGAATCACTGATCGTTAGACACTTGGTGATCGAGGATCAGTGAGCCGTGATCGCCGGACACCCGGTGATCGGTTAGTGATATTATAATCAAAGAGTCGTTCGAAGAGTCAATCTCTTTGACCAGGCCTTTTGGGAAGAGTCCGTGGGTCAAATATGGGGTTGCATGCCTCGCAGAACCTCATTTGAGTATAAAACCGATCAAAAAAGGCCTCAGTGAAATCTGCATTCACAGCCATGTCGATTGGCCATCACGTGATTGTGGGACACCCTGTGATCGCTTAGTTATCATTAAAAGTTGTAGAGAAATCCCTCGGGGAGAGACTTCTTGAACAACTCTAACAGGTAAGCAGCGGGGAGCTGCTCGAGACTCTTCGAACGACTCGATGCCATCGAGCCGGTGAGTAACCGAGGAGAGTTGTAGATGGGATTGGGGGATATCATGGGGGATCTCATATGTGACGTCATAGTCATGTGACCTAGTGACGTCATGTTTGGCTGTCAGGGCGGCCATCTTGTGACGTCATCCCCATAGTGATGCATTGTCCTAGTGCGCAGCTCGTTTTGTTAGAGTGATACGTGTTTCCGTCGTCCATTTTGTATATTGGAGGTCGCCATCTTGGATTCTATGGTAGCACGTGGTCGCTATGTTACCCAAAATCTTCTTATAGGACAGGAATGTGTCCGGAGGGTGTGTTCGATTCAATGAGAGTAATTTCCTGATGCGTAGAATTACCCAAATAAACTCGACAATCCCTCCAAATCACCAAAATCCATCCAAAACCACCAAAACGAACTTGGCGAAGCCCTAAAATGGGCTTGTTTCCCAATAACAGGTGTGTTCTTTTGTACCAGAGTAGTTTTCTAGTTCGAATTTTTCCCAAATCCTTAAATAAAATCACCCAAATAAACCCGACAATTTCTCCAAATTACCAAAAATGCGCCCTAAACTACCGAAACGAATATTTGATATGAAGTCCACCATTTTGAGCTTATAATAGTAGCACATAGTGCTACATGACTATTCCTTTGTATAACAATAATTTTACTTCGTAGAATTACCCAAATAGACCCCAACAGTTGTTTTATTCGGCGCAGATTTCAAACTAAGTCATCGGCTTCTACCTTTGTATCTGTAAGCTATGTTATAACCCCCTCTATCTCTTTATAAAGTATTAAGACGACCCTAGACGGACGTGGTCGTAGAGCAATTAGTTTTTTGGAGTCCGTACATGCCTTTATACCTTTTTCAGCTCTAGGACTGGGGCGATGGGCAACGAAGAGTAAAGATGTCTGTATCAACAACGGCGCTCAGATTCAAAGATGACTTACTACTTTAAGAATGATGCTGGATTAAAGCTGACTTCCCAAGAACTGACCCAATTGAATTGTGTGGTAGATGGAGCCAAGAGAAGAAATCTAGAACAGCAAATAGGTGCTGGTGGAAAGAAACAAAGATGTGTGGAAACTGGCCGATTATTAACTACAAACAAGAGAACGAAGGCAATTCCGAACGAAACTCTTTTCACTCAAACTACGAAGAAAAATGAAGATTCAAGGATGGGCAAACTTTCAGACCACAATATGAATGACGTTTTGAAGCAGCCCTCATACAAGAGAACGATGCCAGCTCCCGTCAAGAACGAAGTTTCAACTACGAATCAGTCTGAAGATTCAAGGATGGATCAAAACAAGATCAAACCAAAGAAGACTGGAGGTCAAAACAAGAAAATAAAGTTGCGAATCAGTTTGAAGGCAAGACCATGATCCAGATCCCAATAAGAACACATTATTACCACTGCGAAGAAGCCTGAAGACAAGAAAGATGCCAGACAAGAAAACAAAACAACCAACAACGCCAAGCTACCAGTGTTCTGCCATCTAGCACACAAGGATATAGACAGAGTCAAACGATGGGAAGAAGCTCCAACCACCACGAAGATGAGATGGTTATCCTATGCGAGAAGTCACAAGAAGAAAGATATTGAAAAAGATGCCTGGACCATTTAACTTAAAAAACTGCATACTCGAATAAAAATGAATGAAATGTTAAATACTGTTGTTGTTTTTTATCAACTATCCCAACAAAAGTATCCGGATATTGAGTGAATTACTCGGGTGTCAAACCCGTTTGATAAGAATTCTCTAAACAGTATCCCCCCAAAAACTATCCTCCAATAGTACATCACCATATGATAGGTATCCTCCAATACCCGTATGTGCATATGTGATGTACTAGCATTGTGAATAAGTATTCAAGCACATATCGGCACATCCAGCATGTGCCTATGTGCTACATGTAATGTGTCCACTAAAATATAAACACGTGGTGGTCGGAATACATTATAAAGAGATGGGGGAGGTTATAACATAGCTTGAAGATAGGTAGGTAGAAACCGATGATTTAGTCGGAAACCCGCGCCAAATAAAACAATTGTCGGGCTGTTTGTGGTAAAGTTATTGGGTGGAAAACCCATTCTGGGGCTTCGCCAAGTCCATTTCGGTAGTTTTCGGTGATTTGGGGACATTGAAGGGTTTATTTGGGTAATTAGATTTAATCTTGTACTGAGGAACTTAACTCTGTCCCATAAGAAGGTTTGGGGTCACATAGCAATCATGTTCTACTACAGAAACCAAGATGGCGGCCTCCAGTATACAAAATGGCCGACGGAAACACGTTTCACCCTAACAACACGCGCTGCAGATGCGCACTAAAACCACGTATCACCATGGAGATGACGTCAAAAGATGGCCGCTCACGCGGGCGTCCATGACAACCAAACATGACGTCACTTGGTCACGTCACCATGAGATCCCCCAATTTAGGTTGTTCTCCACATCTACTACTGAAGAGTGACCCTTGCGAGTGACTCCCTAAACGACTCATCGATTCATCTGAATTATAATATACATCAAGTGATCACTGCGAGTCCCACAATTACGGATCACAGATCACTTGGTAGAGTGGAGGAAGATTAGGGCCGGAGAGGGGTTCTGGAAGAAAGGGAAGTGTGACTGAGTATAGGAGGGCCATTAGGAGAGGCATCAATGAGGTCTCAACTCACGGCTCTCTTGGCTAAGAAGGCTCAACTCATAGCCGCAATGTCCACTCTGGGGTAATTGATCAGTAGTGATCGCCTCAGTCAATTATCGTGGCATCATTATTGATCAATTTTCCTATGTGACGACATAAGGGTTATGTGCTGAGGCCTCATCTCATAGCCTATAGCCCTCAAAGCCATGTGAACTGTGCGGTGAGACCTCACTAAGTCAAATACTATATCATCATAACAGACCACGTGATAATCAACCAATCAAATTCGTGCAGCTATTCAGTTTAAACGGATTACTAATCCATTTAATCAGATTAGTAGTTGGTTTAAACGGATTAAGTAATCTATTTAAACGGATTACTAATCTGTTTAAACGGATTACTAATCTGTTTAAACGGATTATTAATTTGTTTAAACGGATTACTAATCTGTTTAAACGGATTACTAATCGGTTTAAACGGATTAGTAATCGGTTTAAACGGATTACTAATCTGTTTAAACATATTACTAATCTGTTTAAACATATTACTATCACAACAAGACGTGGCGCTTCTACGTTGCCGTACCAGTGCTTCTATTGGAGATATATACTACTCAAAGTTTGCTAAGCACCAAATATTTGACACATCATTGTGAAATTTCCTTGTGACATATTTGCTATATTTTTGGTGGATATGATTGAGGAATGTATTAAGATGGTTCCCAGTGTTTACATTAGCTCTCTTGAAAGGCAGACTTTTCGTGACAGTCATGGAAAGCATGTACCCCTTGATTTTCATGATGTTTTCGTGTACTGTATACATGTACATGACATGTGTAGGGTATTCAATCTTCATTTCAACACAAACCCTTGTGATTTAATGATTAAATATGGCAAATGCAAATGTAAGAAGACATTTGAAATGTGGCGGGCTGTAGGGATGGTAGAGCAAGGGGCTACCCATCGTCAGGTTGGTGAAGCTCTTGGTGTGCACCATACGGTTCTCACCAGAGCCTGGGCAAGATTTCAGCAGTATGGCACACCAGTAAGACGGCATGGTTGTGGCAGAGACAGGGCAACATCTGCAGCTGAAGACCGGTTTTTGATCATTCAGGCCGTAGGAACCGCTTTGTCACAGCAACTCAGCTTCGCAATGACCTTCAGAATGCATCCGGGGTAAATATTTCGACGCAGACTATCCGGGCAAGGTCGCACGAAGGTGGTCTCCGATCGAGAAGACCATGTATTCGCATTCCGCTGTCCCAGAACCACCGCCAGGCACGATATGAATGGGCCATGGACCACGTTGGGTGGACCAGAGAAGATTGGCGACTTGCCGTTTTACAGATGAGTCAAGGTACTGTCTAGACCACACAGATAGGCGGTCTGGGGTATGGAGAAGACCAGGAGAGTGATTCCATGCAGCCAATATTGCCCAGCATGACCGCTATGGTGGAGGGCCAATCATGATCTGGGGCGGCATCAGCAGGGATGACGTACAGAGCTCTGTGTCCTTGAATGTGGTACATTGACTGCACAGCGGTATATTGACAAGATCCTGGATGTCCACGTCAGATTGTATGCATGTGCAGTAGGTGATAGATTCATTCTGATTGACGATAATGCCTCGTGTTGCCCATGCTGTCGGGGAGTAGCGACAGAGAGAGGGGATTGAGCGTATGGACTGGCCTGACCTCAATCCAATTCTCTGACCTCAATCCAATCGAACATGTCTGGAATTAGTTGCAGCTTGCAATTTCAGCCCGTCCAGTCCAGCCAAGAAGTGTCCAGGAGCCTGGTGCCATGCTGGTTCAAGAATGGAACAACATCCCACAAAATACCACCGGGAACCCGATTGGGAGCATGAGAAGGCGTTGTCAAGCTGTAATTAACAGTAATGAGTCTCATACTCGATATTGAACCCATACCAGTTCGCTCCGTCAACTTTTTGACAAATTGAAAAAATTCCTCTTTTACCAATAATATCCATTTTCCATGGTTATCGTATTCAAAAGCTAAAACATAATGTCAAACACAAATAAAATTTTAATTTCTGTACTTAAATCATAATAGATATAATTAAATAAAAAATATATACACTTTTCATTACATTATTTCAACTAAAACGTAAAACAAGTAGTTGGATATACTTGGTGCTTAGCAAACTTTGAGCAGAATATATCAAATGTCACTACAACTGACATTGAGTAAAAAGCTAAAACAGTTCAAACTTTGAATGATTGCTGCAGGTCTATAAAAATGACAAAATCAACATATATGGACGTACTTGTCCAAAAAAGCCCACAAAATCATTAAAAGAAGAAAGGAAACATTTTTAGACCATGGACAAAAAATTATTTCTGGACACTCCGACTACCCACCCACCACCTCATCATACAGGGGGCGCGGTGGCGTTGCGGTTACCGGTTCTAGTCAGACCACCAAAGTTGAGCAACGTCGAGCCCGATTAGTCCTCGGATGGGTGACCGTCTGAGCGATCGATTCGGACTCCCGCGTTGTGTCCTTGGGCAAGGCACTTCACCCCTGTTGTCCACATGGTCGCACGATGACGCCGTGTACTAAGGCGTACTGCACTTCGATGGTGCGCATGTCTTCAACCAAGCTAACCCTGAATGTGCTACAGTGCGGAGTTACGATGTTGGGGAGCAGGCAGCTGCTCGTCGTTGCTCGGTAGTTCTCTCCGGGTACTCCGCCTTCCTCCACCCGTAAAACTGTCACGGTCATGATTAGCCATTGTGCTTAAGTATGTGACCTTAAACACCAATAAATAAATAAATAACCTCATCATACGTTCCTGGAAATATATTTTGACCCCTCCCCCACTGTGTCAAGAGGCAAATTTAGTATTGTTTTTCTAACAATAGAAGCATTGCTCAAACTTTAGTATTTTCCAATATTGAAGCATTTCCGGGGATAAGTAATGCATATCATACGTCATACGTCTTACCTTTGTGCAAGTAGAGGAATGAGTGTTTTTAAATTTCAAACTTTCTGCTAATAAGAAAATATACAGTAGATTTGGTGTTTAAAACTGTAGCATTTACTTGCTTTCAAAAGTTGTATTGATTGCATCGTTTCACACAGCGTGTAATATACTCGCCCAAAAAAGCTTTCCCCGTTAAAATTGCATTAACGTTAAATGACGTGCTGCACGTTTGTGAAAAGGCATGTTTTGCACGTGGAGAGTCTGAAAATTCATGCAGCAGTGTGAATCCTTGGATATTTAAACACTAAAGTAAGGCCTTCCTATCGTTCACATTCAAACTTGCGCTGCTGTTAAAACTACTCCACATTAGCATGCCAAGATTGACAATGAATCAACGTCTCCTTGCCCTGGGTATGATTAGAGCTGGCAGAACACACAGAGAGGTTGCCCAGCATTTGAACCGCCATCGTAACACTGTAGACAGGCTGGTCCATCGACATGCACAACATGATGACGTTCGAGACCGACCCCGCTCCGGGAGACCCCGAGTTACCACCCCTGCACAAGATCGGTATATCCATGTCGTCCATCTCCGGAACCGGCAACAAACGGCAACGACGACAGCCAGGAACATCCCTAACCTGAGACGGATACATCCTCAAACAGTAATCATCCGGCTGGGAGAATACGGCTTACGTCCTCGAAGACCTGCAATTCGTCCGATTTTGACGTTACGTCACGGCCCCGGCGTCATTCTACAGCAGGACAACGCCTGACCCCACGCAGCTCGTGTTGTTCAACAGTATCTGCAGCAACAACAAGTGGATGTTCTTCCCTGGCCCGCAAATTCGCCCGATATCTCACCCATTGAGCACGTATGGGACGAAATGAAACGTCAGCTACGCCGGCTTCCCCATGCACCGTCAACGCTTGTGGAACTCCAAAGACAGCTTATCAGAATATGGAACAACATCCCACAACACTTCCATGCTAACTTGTTCGTTTCCACGAGGCGTAGATGCACAGCAGTAGTCGATGCAGACGGAGGTCATTCCAGATATTTAGTGTGTGACTTTTGTGTTTGACCCTTAGTGTCTTTGACTCTCCATGGCACCAAGAGTATTCCTCATAGCGTAATGAAATTTCTCGTGTTGATCACAAATTGATTCATCTGTGATTAAATTTCCATGAATGAAAATAATAAATATCTTTTTTTAGTGTTATTTTTTAGCATGCACACTTTCTTTTTTGGGAGAGTATATGAATATAGTAACCACGGAAATTGTATACAGGGAACAGCAGTCCAACGACTGTTATGAGAACACATCATCACTTGATTATCCAGGCTAAATTGGAATTAGTTGGGATTTCTACATCTCCTCGGGTCAGGGTGAGAAACAAATATTCTATTATGCCACCAACTAATTAGTTTTCAAATAGGAAGTAAGGGACACTTGTGCGAGTCTTACTCTCTACACTACACATCGAGAAAAAGCAGTATTCTCTTATGGTACAACTAACTAAGAGGTTTAAATCTGTTTTTTAATGTAACTCAACACACCAAATATCTACAATTTGGAATATTATTATACAGCACGCTGAGGCCTTACAGTGAATATGGGATTATAAAGTAAATGAAGGAACTAAATAGCTTCAATCTAGAATATGCGTGTATACGTCACCGAGACCTTACATTGTCCATAAAATAAGATAAAGTACATGTTTTCAAAGTTAACGATACTGTGATAATATTTTTATATTGTAGACAAATAATTAACAATTAAATGTGCAAGGTGCAAAACCAATTGGTACCTATGAATGTTTATTATAATCACTTAGTAAAATTAGTGTGGCACACAGGCATACCGAAGCCATGGCGTGCAGGCGTGTAACGAACTGAAAAAAATGACGAATCACATATAGAAGTATGTATAATCGTGTATTTTAAACGAACAAGGTAGGAGTCAGCACCTAGTTCTAGTTCTTCATCACTAATCAATGTACAATACCAGTAGACCACTGAACAATGCTATTTGGAGAAAAGGCAGCATGGAAAACCAATCACGTGTAAGCATATCAATCCACGAACTGAAGAAAAGAGTGGTCATCTTGATTTCTCTTGTCAGAATATTTGGCTCCAAGGTGCTTTCCACAAATGTTAACTATTTTCCTGCACTATTTTAGACAGACACATATCTCATGCACGCGCTAAAATCAGTTGGCTGAAAAATTAACCCAAATCAACTGGGTTAAGTGAATATGAACCAGTTTGGTTACTCAACCCAGCTGATTTGGGTTGATTTTTAACCCAACTGATTTTAGAGTATAATCATCTCCAAACAACACGTCTACCTCTTTTTTGCTTTTCAGCTAATCTTTGATCAAAAAGGTCTCTGCACTTCAAACAGTAGATTTTTCTTGCTTCAAAACAACAATATCCTTCTTCTGTATTGGAATTTATCAAACCTGCTCTTGTTCAATATTTTAATTTTCCTGTGTGCTCTTGAACATTTCCAACTCTTTTGTTGATAAATGGTACGAAGAAATGTTCCGTGATTTGTCAAGTGTATCCTGATGTAAAGAAGTGGTATCTCTAGGATTATCGAGTTTGTGTAACCCTGGGTTTGGTGCCTGACTGGTGATTTTAGCTGATGTCAGATCTGATGACATACTTGAAGAGGTGACACTTAGCTGGTGCTTGATCTGATGACTTACTTGGAACTTATGGCCCACCTAGTGTCTGGTGTTGATTTGCTTGGAGTGTAAGGTGATATCATATTTTGAGCTGTTGTGATGCACTGCAGTTGCACACCGAGTAAAGTCCAGTTTTCCGTACACCATGGTAGAGCAAGTGCTTAGATAGAGATGAGACAACTTACTTAAAATCTTGTGTGGAGACGACAGTGTGTCAAAATATGATACGTGAAATAGCATCTGGAGTAAAGGCACATCTCCTGTTTCTTTCACAAACAAACCACCACATAAATAGTGCTTGTGCAGAAAACAGGTTATTTTCTTGACGTTTTTGAAGTTGATTCAATTCTGGGTGGGGATGGCGAAAGGCCTAGTTCACTAGACAGTTCAGTTGGGGTGTCAGGGTATGCTCGCTGAGTTGGCTTCCCAAATTCACAAATTCTTGACTTGAGGGTGTTTTTGTCTGAGTTGTGACTCAGTGTCACATTTAGGCACTCTCTTCCCTGAAGCTATTGTATATATCCCAAATGTTATTAATCGCAGTAAAATCTTTCAGCCTCAAAGTAAATTTAAACCTTAAAGAAAATTAGGCCCAGGTATTTCATTCAACTGATATGCCATAACCATGAGTAATGTTCAAAATTAAAGGTTAGCGCTGAAAAATAGCACAGTTTTCATCATGTCTATGACTATCTATGAAACATCGATTGCCAAAAGCACAATGATAAATCAAGTATTTAACACAAGTTTGATCAAGAAATGACCAGCAGTAACTTTCCTCCTGTGTTCAAATTCTCCCATAAATTTGGAAAAATGATGCTCGCAAGTTGAGTTGAAAGAATTTCATGTTCTCTATGAGGTATGGTTTAAAACAGCCAGTGTGATCAATTAGACTTCTGTTCTTAAATGCTGTGCATCTTGTGGAAGATTTGTACAAGAATCAGGTCTGCAAGCAGCGGTGGCGGAACCAGGGGGTGACAGGGGGCAAGTGCCCCTCCACTTGTTTCCACATATTTGTTTCGCAGTTACACAATGAGTTAAAATGGGCGCATGAAAACGTGTCAATATACAGGCATTTCTGTAACATTATTTGCAGATGCAAACAATATTTAGCCAACGAATCCCACTTTTGGTTGCTATGGTCCGTTTCTTCTACTTGGCCTTCGGGTTGGAAGATGGTTGAAGTAGAAAAAACGGACAGAACAGTGACCACACAACTGCATATTCATCTAAACGAGAGACTATAGCGAGTCTTGGTAGATTTGCCGATATAATAATAATATACACATTTATATAGCGCCAAAATTATAGTTCAGAAGATATAGAACCATATTCTAAGGCGCTGTGCATGTTACTGAGCTCGTTCAAATATACAAACGGAATATATACAGTATCTTACAGTCCAGAACGTCACACTTATAGGCCTTTTGAAACAAACATGTTTTCAGATCTTTCTTGAAAAGGTTGACAGTCCTTTTAAATGTTCTGGTAAATTATTCCACAAGTGAGGGCCAGCAAATGAGAATGACCTATCTCCAAATGTCTTACACCTATGTTTTGGAACATGTAGCAGCATTTTACCATCGGACCTCAGGTTGTACTGACACACATTCTTGGTATTAAGGAGTTCTTCTAAGTAGGCTGGTGACATGTTGTTTTGTGTCTTAAAAACAAATAATAAAGTTTTGAAAATTATTCTGTACATGACTGACAGCCAGTGCATATCCCTCAGAACAGGAGTGATTTGTTGAGATCGTGATACCACTCGGGCATTTAGTACCATCTGCAGGCAAGAGTACTGATATTGTGGAATGTTGAACAGTAAGTTATTACAATAATCCAAATGTGAAGTTACAAAGGCATGAACTAGGGTTTTTGTTGAGTCTTTGGTGAGGAACTGTCTTATCTGTTTAACTTTGTATAGACCTCTGAAAGCCTTATTGCACATATTTGTAACATGTCTGTCCATAGACACGGTAGAGTCGAAGAAGGCACCAAGATTACGTACACTCTTACTTGCACTGATGGCGGAATCTCCTAACTTCACTTAGTTGATGTCAGTTTTAGTGAGTTGCTGTCGTGAACCAATTATTAGGAATTCAGTCTTATCATCATTTATCATTAATTTGTTTGAAACCATCCATGTGCGAATGTCCGAAATACATGATTCAATAGTTTCCAGAGCTTTAGTTTGATCCTTGATTTTATACGACTGTAACCTTTCTCACACAGGGTCGAACCGCCACCCCTGTCTGCAAGCTTGCTCACGGTGACCTGTCAGCACAAGGAATCCACCAGATAAGAAAGAATGATGAAAAGGTAGGTTTCGCCTCATACCTCAACAGTAATTTGGAAATTTATTCATGTTGAACAAAGATGTCGACGGAAATTGTATAAATTTTTCTTGAAATTAAATAAAAATCTGACAGACTCTATGTTCCACAGTTCAGGTACTCGGATTGTCACATAAACAGCTCAACCCAACAGTCAACTGAACATGCCAGTCCGGTCCGGCTCCTGTCACTGTATAATTGCACACAAACTGGATCTAGAATTAAAACTTTTTAAAACGAAGAAAACATTTATGACCCACATGACATGTAACCACTGCAGAAATAAACCCACTGACCGTTAACGCTTCAAACCAAAGTAACATATAGAGATATGTAATCGAAGCAGCTGGAATTGGGGTTGCATGTGAATTTGATGCAAAAGGTGTTTTTAAACTATATGAGTGTTCTACGGTGTAACCAGGCACGCTACACAATCTTTAACCTAACCCATAATCATTTGACCTTTACAAAAATGAGTGCGCATTAACGCTTTTCCTACGAAACATTTTCAATGATTTGTTTGTTCATTTATTGGAGTTTAATGACACTTTCAACAACCACAGTCATATCGTGTCCGACAGTTTTGCGGGTGGGGAAAGCCGGTGTACCCGGAGAAAACCAGCGAGTAGCGGCGAGTAGATGTCAGGCTTTCAAATTTACTAATCCGCCACAAGCAGAGATAGAGGCGGTTGAAGGAAAGTCCCCATCAACGTGCAGTACGCCTTAGTACCCAGAGTGACCGTGCGTCCACGTGGACAATTGGGGTTAAAGGTCTTACACTGCGCGGCTGGAGTGGATCAGAATCGAACCGTCAACTTTTCAGTATGACGTGTAGTCGTCTTACCAATAAGCCAATGAACTATCTTTCAGTGATTCATAATGATAATGAACTGTGTTCATAAAAGAAAGGTCCATTATAAAAGTAAGAGAAGAGTGATTTTAAATTTATTTCAAGCCCACTGCCATTTGGCAGTCAGTTTTAAATTTAAGTTTAAATTTAAATTTTATTGATTGGTTAACACCACATTGTTGAATATGGAGCGTGGCAGTTCTAGGAATCACTATAGCAGGGAAGCAGGAATAGGTGAGGTGTGTACTTCTTCGTAAGCTCTTTCTGGGTGCAGCAAAAAAAATGCCTTTTTAGAAAAAAATATCCTTTTCATCAAAGATGAAAAAGATCAGGAAACAAATATCGCGATTTTAAATTATTCTCTGGCACACCTACCAGACATAAAATGTGACCTATGTGATGATGTAAGGCTAATGAAGAGGTGGGACATGCAGCAGTTTAGCCTCCACTCACTGCTGAGATGTTGACAAACTGGTTAAAAGTGTCTGAAATTTATGGAAAGTCAAAATAATTCTAAAACTGTCCACAAACGGTCATAAGATGTTATCAAAATTAAATCAAAATATATTATGGACACAAACGGACTCAGAATCAATGAAATTGCTTGATATTAAACTTTCTTGCCTGATGTCCCCTGTAACCTTTGTGGGGACTGAAATTGGGGGGGGGGGGGGGGGGGGGGGCTACGCCATGGCTACATAGGCACACACGCGAAAGGAAAGGCCAGTAACAATGCAAAGGAATGATGATTTTTTGTACTTTCATATCCACTGACACTGCATAGGGATTGGATTTAAAACTTTAAACTGCACACAGCTCTTAATATTTAATTATATACAAAAATTTGTAATTTCAGCAGGTTGGTTTAAACTGTGACAATCCGAGTACCTGAACTGTGGAACATGGGTATTAGCTTCTGTTGGCGAGTGTGTTCTTTTAAAGTAACCAAGTAACAGCCATTTATGTCAATGTCAATAAATATGTCTACTTTGATAGATGTGATACTTGTATTACCATGTTCTGTTTTGTCAGAAAAAACAGTCAGCATTATATGGGCACATGTGAATATTAATATAAAAAGCATAGAAACATATGAAAACAACCTAAAGAAAGGCATGATGTATACATACTGAGTCAAAAAAGAAAGTATAATAAACTTTGAGGAGCATTTTTTTTAGTATTATCGACTTTAATCCCAAACAAATTATTGTAAATTCATACTTCGCGTCTAGCTGTACGAAGTAGCGTAATTTCATGTTCTTACTGTTGCCAGCGTCACGTTGGGACGTCGCAATTCAGACATGGGGTGAAATGAAAATTTCACACAAGCAGTCAATAACGTGCATGTCCACCATTTGCCTCTTGTATGGCAAGACATCGACGGCGCATGGACCTGATAAGTCTCTGGATGTCCCCAAGTGGTACTGCGTTCTACTCCTGCCTTAGAACATTACGTAAATGGCCTAACGTCTGAAGATCATGAAGTCGTACCCGACGGTCCAGTTGATCCCAATGATACCCGAATGGCGACAAATCTGGCGAAAGTGGGGGCCAGGGAGGAAGTTCGATGCTCTGCTCCTCAAGAAAGTCACGAGAGATACGCGCCACGTGACATCAGGCATTGTCTTGCTGGAATAACTGCAATCCGACGTTAGCGTTGAAAAAGGGGACAACAACAACGTTAAGAATTCCGTCCCTATATCGCTGTCCATTCAGATTACCATCGATGAAGATCAACTGCGTTCGATGGTGTAAGGAAACTCCTGCCCAAACCATTACACTACCCCCGCGGAAACGGTCGCATTCCCGCACGCAAGCATCAGAAAACCGTTCTCCTCGTCGGCGATACACTCTTGCCCTATCATCAGCGTACCGTAGACAAAATTGTGATTCATCACTAAAAAGAACTGTGCCCCAACGCTGCCGAGTTCAGCGAACACGCTGACGTACCCATTCCATTCTGACGGCACGATGACTTTGGGTAAGGTTTGGTCCGTGGTATGGACGCCTACTCCGGATGTTCAGCGAGTCTGTTGCGGACAGTTTGTGCACTGATTCTATTCTACCAAGAGTAAGTGCTACTGTCCTCGTCGCCGGAAGGAAGCGATCCCGCCAGTGAGACGTCCTGATGTGTCGGTCTTGTGCAGGGTTCGTAACTCTTGGTTGACCTGGACGCGGTCGGTCGGCAGTAGATCCAGTGGTTCTATACCTTCCAATGAGACGGTAAATAGTGGCCACAGTGACTCCGAACTCAGCGGCGAGCTCATCTGGAGGTATCCCATCCTCATGCATACCAATGGCACGCAACCTCTGACTTTCGGTTAACCTTGGCATTTTTTGATATGTCGGAAGACAAAAACAAGCGTGTTTCCTCAGTAACTCAGGCTCTCTAGCACAACATAACACAAAGAAAATCGTCTGTCACCCATTCAATTTGACATTCTCGGGTGGCACGTGCTATTTTGAAATCCGTAGCAAAATTGTATACGGTTGGGTGGACAACAACAACATGTCATTAAACTCTTTTCACGACTAAGTTGTCCACAAACATGCAACATTAGAACTATTATATTTCATCCTTTATGCTATTTTTCACTTTTGTTTCTATTATTATACTTTCTTTTTTGACTCAGTATGCATTACGTACTCAAAAGTTCGTTCAGTGTAGAAAACCATAAAAACCTGATGTTGCACAGATAAACTCATACTAAACCATCACTAAAATGATTGCAATTATTATTGTTGAAGATACCAAACCAAAATATTTGAAAGAAGAAACTTCAATTGAACACACTTGAATGTACTTGAATTGGATTTCATTTCTGATACCGCAAATCAAGCCTGAATATAGTCAACCTGTCATTTGTAAAATGGGGTCCCCAGAGGGTGAATTTGCTGAAAGTGTTTTGGGTTATCTACCCTTTGGAAGCACGAAATCGGGCATGATGCACATACTTGATGCAGTAACAATTGCTGCAGTATAAATGACTAGTACACTTACAAAATGAAAAAAATATCCCAACTAAAACTATTATACTTTGTTTTACATTTTCGGGCCGGTGAGCAACTTTGGAGTTCCCCGATGAGCCCACATATGGACACAGAAACCATTTTTTCTCTCTTTTTTTTTGGTTTTTCATTTTTTTTTTTTCTGATTAGCATAAATAAATACATAACATATATTTACATACGAAACAGGTTGGCAGAAGCAGGAGTTACAGAAAACAGAAATACCCAAAATGGTGTTTTTCAAAAGTATTTAAAGGTATTTTGAATTGAAGATTTTTCACCAAATAGGGTGTACTTTCATCGAGTTTTGGAAATGGTGAAAAAAATATCATTGGGAACTGCCGTTTGGCCTAATTATATGGGGAATTATTTTCCTTTAGTGTGTATGAAAAGACCGAGTGTATGTACATACACACAGATAAATGCTTACACGCAAACATGTTTGTGTATCAGATATACACATGTATGGGTGCATGCGCATGGACAAACTAACTTGCTCGTACTCATGTATGCACGTGCCCAGGCACGCATTGAAATACACACACACACACACACACAAGCATGCAAACAGACCTTTGCGCACATACACATATAAAAGTCCAAACTGGACTAGATAATAATTGCCTTATCAACCAATTGTTAGCTGACAAAACAATCCGTTATCATTTTCCATCCTAGTTTTATGCTGTTGCCTTTTTCCAAAGAGTATGACCATATAGACAGTAAATCCTGTCTGTAATACGCTTTCAGTTGTTCAATGAAGGAGAAAATATTTGCATTGTTCCAGTTTACAGGTATAGATGTACTTTTTATATATCGATAGATAGATAGATATTCTTTATTTCAGTATACATAAAAAAAGCGATTACAAATATATTAAAATTGTGGATATGCATACTGAGCGAGGTGACATATATTAACCCTTTACCCAACCTAACGGCCAAAACCGGCCAGCGCTATTTACAAAAATCGCCAATTAATTTTCATTTTTTGTCTAAAAAACATAGGTTATAACCCCTCTTTGGAACGAGCTCGTCGAGGGGTCACATGATATGGTTTTGTTGAAAGTTTTTGAAAAATAATATTTTTTCACCTGCTGATGTTGCATATTACGCGGGAGGATGCGGCCGATTCGGTGGTTAAAGGGTTGAACAATCATACGTATTCCTATGTTTCATGCACCATTTATATCCTATCCATGAACAATGATATCGTCCCTTGAAAGTATAAAGGTTCCATTTAAATATATACAGAAAATCATTTGAAAAACTGTCAATGAGATCATTAGAACATCTTCTAAAATAATAACGCTTTAAATCTAACAACCTATACTTTTTGTCAAATTGCTGATGAATATTAGGCGATAAGAATTCTGTTTTTCAGATTATTCCGCGCCAAAAGAGTTAAGGGAGTGGGTGTAAGTTTTAATATCAGTATATTTCAATTGCGTTAATTACCGTACCAGGCTATTCCACGCTTTATTCTGTCTTTTTCTTTGACCACAAAAAATTGAACAATTGATAATGTAGTTTTTTTTATATAGCTCTTTTGGTGAATTTGTAAAGACTGTTCCATAATGTATCAAGATGGGCAGTGTGAGGGGTTTCACCACTGTGACTCTGCCAGGTGATGTTAAATTTCTAAAAGACCATTCACTTGAAACTTCACTGATTTTTTCTATCTTCTTTACGTAATTATTTAATGTGTAGTTATCAATATAGAGATTGTATTCAATTCCGAGAATTGCAAAGGAAGAGATGTGGTTCCAGTGAACTTTCTGGTCGGTACACGTTTCTGTACTGCACCCTTTTTTGATCCGATCCATATGATTTGAGTTTTATCAAAGTTCACTTTCAATCCAGAAATTTCAGAAAAGATATGTACTGTGTTGAGCGTGTCATTTAAAGAGTGTCCATGATCCTTCAGAAAGGACCTAGAGTCATCTGCGTATTAATTTATAAGATATTCAGAATTATTTATAGATATACCATTTATATTGCGATTATATTTAAGTGCTGTGCTAAGTATTTCTACACTAAGTATAAAAAGAAAAGGTGAATATGGATACCCCTGTCGCACTCTGCCTTTCGAATGTTTCTAAGTTATTCACAGCAAAGCTAAATATATTAGTAGTAGGTGATTTCGGTTTTGATCCAGTTCTGGGGGAGGGGTGGAGGAGAGGGTGGAGGGGTGGATGATGTAATGTAATTAAAATGTTATGTAAGGTAATTAACATGGCATCATGTAATGAATAAATATTGTTTTTAATCACTTTAATTAATAACTGTTGTGCAACTAATTTTAATTGATGACTGTTGCATAATTAATGTAATTAATGAGTAATGAGTGTAATTAGGGTTAATTATAATAATTAGTATATTAATAAATGAATTAATAATGTTTACGTCGATTAGTACATATTTTTGTAAAGTCATAATTTGGGATAGATATTATTAGATAATAAATTATATATTTAAAAATAATATTGACGTTCATATATTTCGCCAACCATTGGACATATATATGAATGCTATCAGTTGACACTAAACTGGACACGTGCAAAGGTAAACACTGTATTGTGTCTATGTTTATGGGTGTAATTAAAAACCAATGAAATCTTGTTAAATTGATTTTTTTTTTCAAACACGAACTACTCCTCGCAGACGGCACATGAGTAACATGAGTGGAGGTAATAAAATGAACAAAGTCTGGATGACCAAACTTCAGCTAGGCAAGCCCTTAATAAGATAATTTCTTCAATAAAATATTTGGCATCAGAAGGGACGGCTCTTCGTGGGAAAGAGAACAGTGGGGGGGGGGGGGGGGGGGGAATTCAAACATCTCCTCGCCCTTCGGTCGGAAGATGACGAAAATCTGGCGAAATGGCTGACTAGGAAAACAACTTACACTAGCACCGAAATAGTGAACGAAATATTGGGATTGATGAGTCATGAAATATTAAAACAGATACTAAACGAAATTCGTAATGAAAGTGAGCAGTTTGGTTTGATAATTGATGGAACACAAGACATTTCAGGGAAAGAACAGGAATCTATATGCCTTCGGTACGTTAATTCAAAATTCGAGGTCAAGGAAGAGTTTATCGGCTTGTATGAGGTTCCTTCGACCACAGGACTCGCACTAACAAAAATGGTTATAGATGTCTTCATCCGACTGAACTTAGACATATCTAATCTTCGCGCACAAACATACGACGGCGCTAGTAATGTAGCTGGCGAATACAAAGGGTGCCAAGCGAAAATAAAAGCCTCGCAACCATTAGCTCTGTACACTCATTGTGGGGACCACGTTTCTCATCTGGTAACAGCACACTCGATGGCCGAAGCTTCGTTTGTTCGAGAGTCCCTGGACTGTATTCACGAGCTTGAATATTTGTATAGGAAATCTGGCAAGTTCAAGCAGCTGTACATGAATATTCATGAAGATTTTGACTCCCCATCTCCAAGTTCACTAAAACCAATTTGTCCTACACGGTGGCTCACTCGGAAATCGGCGGTTGTGTCAGTTATAGACAACTATTCTGAAATATTAGATGCGTTGAAAGAAGCTGCAGCCAATTTCGGAAACAACGTGGCTGCCCGTGCCAGTGGTTTATACGCCGTTTTGTCCACCGCCAAATGCATGCTCGGAATACGTGCAGCGCTACCTGTCTTGAGATGCTTAGAAGGTTTTAACAAAGTCTTGCAAGGTAAGGACCAGACGGTTTCTGGCATGCTGGATTCAGCCCAACGCATCAAACAAGAACTGAATACATTCCGAACAGAGCAATATTTCAGTATGATAGTTGATACCGTTAATAACGACATCGAGAAATATGACCTGGATGAATTTGTGCTCCCAAGGAGGAGAAAGGTACCCAAGCGCCTTGATGGTGGTGACGTTTCGCAGCAGGCTGATTCTGTGGAAGGTTTTTATCGACCAGATTTTTTCAAAATGATTGATGCTGCAGTTAGCAACATTGACAAATATTTCACCTCAA
Source organism: Pictodentalium vernedei (assembly GCA_031216915.1). NCBI lineage: Eukaryota > Metazoa > Mollusca > Scaphopoda > Dentaliida > Dentaliidae > Pictodentalium > Pictodentalium vernedei. The sequence continues at coordinate 167,361,421 of CM062289.1, read as the reverse complement.
CTGACTTGAATTCGTATGGTCAGCTTACCAAAATGCTCACATGTGGTGACTTCAACGAAGCCATTGCTGAAAAATATCCCGAGGTTTGTCTTGAGTTGAAAGATGAACTAAGTTTCTTCAAGCGCCAGTTTCCGGTTGATAATGTTAGTTGTATTCACCAGATGTTCATCAACATTTCCCCTGATGTTCTTAAAATGTTTCCGAGTGTTGAGAAATTGTTGCGGGCTATACTGCTCTGTCCTGCGAGTTCTTGCACTGCTGAACGTTCTTTCAGCTCACTCAGGCGCATTAAAACGTGGCTCCGTAATACCCATAAACATAGACACAATACAGTGTTTACCTTCGCACGTGTCCAGTTTAGTGTCAGCTGATAGCATTCATATATATGTCCAACGGTCGGCGAAATATACGAACGTCAATATTATTTTCAAATATATAATTTATTATCTAATAATATTTATCCAAAATTATGACTTTAAAAAAATATGTACTAATCGACGTAAACATTATTAATTCATTTATTAATATATTGATTATTATAATTAACCCTAATTACAGTCATTACTCATTAATTACATTCATTGTGCAAGAGTCATTATTTAAAATTAATTATGCAACAGTTATTAAATAAAGTGATTAAAAAAATATTTATTCATTACATGGTGATACATACAGAATGACACCCAGTTAAATAATGCCTGAACTTTAATTCCTCATTTATCGATTATCCTTTATTTATGTTCGTTTTTTCGTTTCTCAACTAAAACAAGTGCAAAAGAAATGTTTCAATTGTCCACTATTACACAGGTTAAAAGGATATAGGGCAAAATTCAAGGACTTTCAAAGAGTCTGATGGATTTTCAAGTACTTTTCAAGTACATTTTCTGAATTTTCAAAATTCAAGGAGTAAGACTGAAATTCAAGGACTTTTCAAGGATGTGCACAACCTGGCTTTCGGACATTGACAGAGGTTCATCCAGAGATTCGCGGTCTTCAAATTTACTTGATACAAATGGCAGCATGTGTTGCAGTGGGATATGTGGAAAAACCAAAACTATTTTCCGCCCAACTGTAGCCTCCTGGTGGCCCACTTTATTTTAATTTTAAAGCCCAGTAGTGCTGAAAATGGACAGTTTCTGAAATATTTCGTTGTCAACTTAGATCAATTTTTCATCATGTCATGTTTGATAATTATCAGTCAGTATAGATTATGACCCATCATTTATGTATTCATGTAAGACAAGCACTTATGCCAGATGTGCTGTTGAGTGACTTTGTGTTAACTATTAAAGTCAACATTTGATTGTGATAGCCTCGGTGAAGATGCGGTTAAGAACAGATTGAACCATCCTACACGAGTCATCGATTATAAATATTCTCTTGTTCATAGAGGATGGATCAGAGACTACTTAATTCTCGTGGGTTCTGTTATGTTGTGTTTTTGTTTATTTTTACTGGTTTTATGTGCTTTTTGCCTGTTTCTGTTTTCAATAAATATTACAAAACGTTATTGATGAGAATCTGTATATATTTACAAGCCTCTGCCCTGGACCTAATGCTTCAAATGCAATAACAGTCGTAATTGTTTGGTCCTAATGCTTGAATCTGACATTTTTCAAGTTAGTTTACACCATTTAAATAATTAAGATTGTTCTCCTGACAAAACCAATGCAAATTCGTGCAATCTCCTGCAAAAACTGACCCGAAACATGAAAAAAAAATGCATGCAAAAAATTTATTACGCGCCTGTTCTACGAAATTCTCATCCACAGCAACACTAAAACCATGCGGAAAATGAAAATCTGTTCCGCACACATGTGCGGAACGGAAATCGTTGACGGACTATTTTTATAAAGAAGCGAAATTTCACCGAAATGTTCTATAATTCGTGCACCGCCATTACAGTTTGAATTGCTAGTGATAGCTAAAAATCGTACCATGAGTTCCAGTGTGTTCTATGTGTCATACCGCACATAGAACACATTGGAACTCAGAGGACGAAATAGTAACATCGGTTCCCCTTGGTAGGCGATAAAATGTGTTCCTTTTGTTGATAGTTGTCAAATAAATTGCTGAGTGTCCTTCTAATAATTGTTTTTTATAGAGGCGAAGGCGTGTAATGAACACAGAACGACGGACGCTTCCTCTCCGATATTGGTACCCACCCCATGAGATGACTCACTGAAAACCAATTTTTCCTGATAAAGTAACACGCAAGGGTTAAACTATCATGATAGTGGATGCATTATTGCTTTTCTCACCACAGGCAACCCCCTCTAGCTAACGTCTCGCACCCCCCACCCCTCTCACCACCGATATAGTGTCTTTTCTCAATGATACAGAAGTACTTTGTTGATTGTTAACCCTCCACTTTCCAGTTAACTTGAGTTCGTAATATCATACCTTTTATTTTAATACCTCTAAGCTCTACAGTTCTTGAATTTTATTTTCTACTTCTAACTATCGTTGGCTTTTTGCTTAACCCTTTACCTAACATGAAAAGCAGACGACACTTGCAAAAAAAAAATCTTGAATAACTAATTTTTTTCATTTTTTGTCTCAAAAACATAGGTTATGACCCCTCGTTGGAACGAGCTCGACGAGCTCGTTCCAACGAGGGGTCATAACCTATGTTTTTGAGACAAAAAATGAAAATATTTTGAAAATTAATTGGCGATTTTTGAGAATAGCGCTGGCTGGTTTTGGCCGTTATGTTGGGTAAAGGGTTAATATTGTGAGGAGTATATGATATTGTTTTCCCCTGATCTTGATTATCATTATTTAGAGTGTTTCTCAAAACAGTTGGTCGTTGATGGTGAAGTTCGCTCTGATGTCACTGTCGTTGTTGCGTCTATTTCCCTCGTTGTAATTCTTTATAATCTCCCCTATGACTGACTTTACTATATTTACATATTCAGGATCGGTTAGTGGGCTGTTGTTGAATCTCCAAAATCCCTTTTCCCTTGGTTGATTTAAAATTAAGAATGTTATAATATGTACTGGACTGTGATCTGATTTGCTTCTAATTTGAATAGCTGTGTCTTTTAGAAATAAGTGTAGATGTGAAGACATAAGAAAATAATCCAAGCGGGCCATTTTATTTTCCAGGCCTCTCCAAGTGTAGCGTCTGAGTTCGGAATGCAGAAGAAGAAACTGGGCTCAACAGAGCTGAATGTAAAATATATATATATAAACATTTTTGCATTTTGGAACCCAAAAGCCAAAAGAAACATTTGGGCTCCCCAAAGAAAGCAGAATCTTGCCTAAACAAACTTGGGTGTAAAAACAATTAACAAGAAAATTACAATTTTTGCATTTTGGAGCTCAAAGGCAACTTCCAGACTCCCCAAACAAGCTCACATTTGGATACAGAAACGTGACATGAAACACGTCAAAACAAAACAAAACAATTGCAATGTTTGCATTTTGTTGGCCGAAGGCAAGGTTTGGACTCCCAAACTAGCCCAAGTGTTGGCACAGAAACTTGACCCTGTTGAAATTGCTGCAGTGCAAATAACCGAGTTACACTAAAACAAAACAAAACAAAATTACCAAACAAATTACAACATTTGCTTTTTAGGCCCCCAAACAAACTTTTCGGCTCCCAACGAGCCCAAATATGGACACGGAATCTTGGCTTGATCAAACTTGAGAGTATATGAATGAGAGATGCTGTTTGCCAAACATCAACACTTTCTGTACAGGGGTTCTGAAAAAGAATATTGCATTTTGGAGGCAAGGCAAATATAGATGCATAAACTGGTTTGATCAAAATTGAACGCATATGAATTAAAGGTGCTGCTTACTAGAGATCAACAGTCTATGTACAATAGATTTCATGACGAAAAGAACGAGGAAGAGTTAGGAGCGGCGGAAGCTAGATAAAAGTGGAGGGGACAAATTTACAGAAGAAACGGACCAAAGAGACCGAAAGTGGGCTTCTTTGGCTAAATATTGTTTGGATTTGCAAATAATGTTACAGGAATGTCTGTATATTGACACGTTTTCATGCTCCCATTTTAACTCCATGTGTAACTGCGAAACATATCTGTGGAAAAAGTAGAGGGGCACATGCCCCGTGTGCCCCACTTTCACCCCTGGCTCCGCCTCCTCTGGGAAGAGGAAAACATTGACTTATTTCGATCGTTAGCTTTTTTTTTTCTTTCTTCGTCAGACCAAATCAACCACTACAAATACTTCAGTAAAAACTGCAACGCCAACCACAGCTACAGTTACAACTAGAAGTCCTGTCACGTACTGTGCGCTTATCTAGGTTTAATTGCGCGTCGGAATTGCGCGCAATTGCCATATCGAATGGCATCCAAAGCACGGCAGGTTCTCCTGGTTACTCATAGCAAACACGGGCAATGTTTCTGCCAATGGACCCCCGGGTTACCCGGAGGTCCATTGGCTGAAACATTGCCTGTGCACAGGCCATATGTACAGAATTTGATGGCTTAACTATGGTCATAACGCGTAGATTAACGCTCAAATCGACGTGCTATTTTGTGCATATTTCATGACAGGACTTATAGTTTTAACTGTATCATAACACAAGCCACTATGAGAACTACAACTACAACATCAACCTTGCTATTACAACCACAACACCAACCGCAAGAACTATGGCGCCAACAACTAAGACATATCCACAAAACAACAATCTCTACAACCATGGCTTAACAACACTAAACAAGACAACAACCATGGGCGTACGACCCGGGGGTCAACGGGGCAGTTGCCCTCCCAGATTCGGTCAAACGAGTGGGGAAAATTCGAGCAAAGCAAGAAGAAAAAAATCCGACAGAGAAAGCAAAAAAGATTAACAGATTATCAATGGTGGGCATTTGATGGCAAATTAATTGCCGGTTAATCCCTGATAAACAGCCGTCTTAAATGTGTCTCCTCTTAAAGTTCTTCAGGGGTACAGAAATAAACCCAACGCTTTTATTTCTCCAAGTTAACTGTCAAGTTTGGTCAAGTTTGGAAATCGGGAGTCGGCAGGTCCCACACCAAGCGTCTATTCAAGATCAAAACAGGAAAGCCGAATATGCTAGCTGGAAAATGGTATCACAAGAAGTAATGAAGTTCATTCGGGCTACAAGGATACACACCGTAAGCAACATTCGGAAGTATACATGACATTCATTCGCGTTCTGGAAAAGGAACAAATGCAAATTAGAATGTTTGATAGTCGAGCAAAAATACAGACAACCGATAGCTCCCGCTGCACTGCTATTGTCGGAAAATATTCCGAGCCGAACATAAAATTTCTCACCTTTGTCTGATGGCGTGGCGTGGCGTGGCGTGGATGTCGTTATCGCCATGTGTATTGCGATACTGTGGTGAGTTCTAAGCCGCAGCCCGGTTCAGAACTCACGATAGTATTTCAAGACACAACTGGCAATAACGACATCCACGCGGCCACGCCACGCCACACCATCACGCCACGCCACGCCACGCCACGCCACGCCACGCCACACCACACCATACAACGCCACGCCATCCCATGAGACAAAGATGAAACATTTTACGTTCTTCTGGAAGTATCCTTGCTAAGTGGTTTGACATGCATGGGGTCACAGGAGAAGAATTTACTTCAATAGATATTGATGTATTAAGAAATTTTCTGTTAAAAATGAGACCACATTCCCCTCCTGAAAATACATGGATTGAAGACTAAGGAAGCCTCAAAATTGCTCTCAGGGCCACTGTTTTAAAAATTTTCCCCGGGGAGGCCTCCCGTGACCCCAACCAATGGGATGGGCACCACCTTCCATACCTACCCATCTCGGGCCTTCGTGCATCTCGTTGCCAATTGTTCGGGTAATTTTTTATTGCCCCACTAAAAATTCTACCTCCCGTACGCCGCACAACTACACAACAACGATGACAATAACACCAACACCACAAACGCAACTACAGCAACACTAATTACCCCTAAACACCAACAAGTATAACCATTGTACTAACAAACTACAGGCGTGTAGCCAGAATGGGTTTGTTAGGGGTGGGTGGGGGTGGGGGCGAGGGCGAGGTACGCTAAATGGAGATCGACGACACTGGGAAGAAAATTTTGAAAAACTAGTATCAAATGGAGCTCGGTGGTAGCATCTAAGAAAGTATTAAGTGGAATTTAGAATCTGAAATATATGGACTATTGTAAGTTAAAAATTACATACAAAATAGATCGAAAAATTTGATAGGCGTCTTTTATTTTCCAGATATGTATTATACCTATATATGTAATTTTGTCAATGTGTGATTCCGACAGAAATTAAACAGTGATGAGCTTGGTGTAACATGGGAGATAGTCTTTCAAGTGGAACTCAAATTTTGAGGGGAGTTGCCTTCGCACCGTCGCACATCCACTGGCTACACCAACCATTATAATATCCCCACGACAACTACAACACCACCAACATGAACTACAACACCAACCACTACATTGCCACTCACACCATCTACTACTCCAACGACCTCAACTACAATAATAATATCCTCTACAACTACAACCCTAACCACTGTAGCAACCAAAACTACAACCCTAACCACTGCTACCCCAATAATCTCTAAGTACTGAACCAACCACTAAAACAACGACTACAAAACAAAGCACTACCACACATCCACCGCTACACCTTCAGCACCAACCACCACAATTGCAACAAAAACTACACCAACCACTACAACACCACCAAGTAGTATGCCAACAATACAACATCAACAACCACAAGTATTACACCAACCACTACAACCAACCTCGACAACACCAAACTACCAGAACACCACAACGCCTTCCGCACCAATCATTGCACCAATCATCACAACTACAATAGCAATAACTACTACACCAACCACTATATTAACGTTGACAACAACTACAACACCAACAGCCTCAACTACAACAACAATTGCAACTAATTCAACAACAACTAATATATCAACAGCTCCTATACAACCACAAGAATAACAACCACTACTACCCCAACAACTAATACCACAGCAACTACTACAATTCACTACTATATGAATTACTCAAACAACTACGACAACACTATCAGCCACTGATACACAATTACAATGACTACCACGCCAATCACAACAACAACAATTACACCAACCACCACTACACCAACCACTACAAAACCTACAACTACCACACCAACTACTACAATACCAATCTCGACAACGTCAACAACTGCTGCACCAACCAATACATCTACAACCCCAATCGCCACAACTGCTACTCAAACAACTACTACCACAAATGCTACAACACCAATATTGACACCACCATCCATGACAACACATACAACCTTAATTACAACAACTACAAATACAACTATTGCATCAACAATTACACCTACAACACCAATCCCCACAACTACTACATCAACAACAACTGCACCAACCACTACAAAACCAACAATTACGACTCAGCACCAACACTACATCAAACACTACAACTACTACTCTACCAACTACTACTCCAACAACAACTTTATCAACCACTACAACAAAAACTACTACAAACCCGACAATTAGTGCACTACAGAACATCTACTACACAACATCTAAAATACCAATAACTAGTACACTGGCTACTCTATATCCCTTTACCTAAAATGAAAAGCAGACGACACCTGCAAACAAAATTCTTGAATAACTAATTTGTTTCATTTTTTGTCTCAAAAACATAGGTTATAACCCCTCATTAGAACGAGCTCGACGAGACAAAAAATGAAAAAATAATGAAAATTAATTGGCGATTTTTGAGAATAGCACTGGCCGGTTTTAGCCGTTACGTTGGGTAAAGGGTTCAACTACAACAGCAACAACAACAATTATCACAACAATCACTAAATTACACCCAAGACAACTACCACATCAACAAACTTAACTACTACACTAGCCACCTCAACCACTACTACAGCAATCAAACCACCAACTACAACTACAACGCTAACCACTACTACAGCAACAACTACACCACCGAAACTACGACTCAACGTCTAGTACACCTATCACCATAACTATCGTACAACAACCAAAACTACATCACCATCTACCACTAGAACTATGACAACCGCTACAATTACTATGTGAACACGGACAACTAAACCAGCAACCACAGCTACGACGACAACAACTACTAAATTAACCATTACATATACAACAACAACCACCGCAACAACTACTACAATAAAAACCACCACATAAACTAGCACCACTACTGCACCAACAACATCAACACCACCCACTACATCGACTAAACCAACTTTCCCGCCAACCACTGCACCGACTAACCAACCATAACACCAACCACTACACCACAACTAAAACACCACTCTGCACAATGACTAAATCAACTACACCACCCACCACTACAAGTGCAATACCAACAACTGCTCCAACGTCTACAACTACCACATCAACCACTTCAATGACTTAACAAACCACCGTGGGTATAACAATCACACCAGTCATTACAATGACTACACCTACCACTACAACTATGAATGAAAACTACGACACGAACCATCATAACTACAACATCGACCACTACAAAACTTACCACTACTCAATCAACCAAAAGAACTATGACACGAAGCATCATACCGACAACGCCAACCTCTACAACACCAATCACTGCAACTGCTATGCCAACTGCTACAGCGCTTACATCTACAACTAATACGCCATCCAAAAGACGTATGACACCAACCACCATGACTACAATACCCATCACTGCAACTATATTACTTGGAACATTACATCATCTACCACTACAGCTACTTCACCAACCAAAGACGTTTGACACCAACCTGATTCAATCATCGCAACCACTATCAAACTCACTACATCATCGCAACCACTACATGAACCCTAATACCACCCAAGGCAATACAAGACCAAACATCACAACTATTACACCAACAACACCCACAGCCAAGGCACCAATCACACCAATCCACTTCAGTCCACAAAGACCTACTATCTTCATTCCACAAAGGCTCACATCAATCCCATGTCACTCTACAGGGCCAACATCAGCCCACAAAGGTCACCAAATGTCCACCAAGTGCAAAGTGCTATCTTTAGTCCATAAAGACCAACGTCAGCCCACAGCAGTTCACAAAGATCCACATCAATCCCATCAGTCCACAAAGGCCCACGTCAACCTATTTTAGTCCATAAAAAGCCCACCTGAGTCAACAACAGCTCACTATCTTCAGTTCAGAGAGTTCTAAATCAATATCATATCACTCCACGAAGGTACCCTATACTCAGTACACAAATGTCTTCTATCTTCTGTCCACAAAGGTAGGAAATCTTCAGTCTCTAAAAGCCACATCAGTCCACATCAGTCCACTAACACTAAGTACCTACATTCCACAAAGGCCAACTATCGCCAGTCCACAAAGGCTCACACCAGTTCACGTTACTCAATAAAGTCCACACCAATCCACATCAGTCCACGAAAATCCACTATCTTCAGTCCACATCAGTCCCACAATAAGTCCACAAAGATCCCGATGTGTGTGTGCTATGTGTTTTTAAGGCAGATTGTGCACTATCACATAAACAGAGTCCACATCAGCCCCACAATAAGTCCACAAAGACCCCGATGTGCGTGTGCTATGTGTTTTTGAGGCAGATTGTGCAATATCACATAAACATATCTCTGTACTTCTAGTATGTGACAATATACTAAATGTGCTGAGCTCTGTAGACTGTTAATAGTTAGAGATCACACTCGCGTCAACTTGTCCGAGGGACTCTACAGGTAGATGCGGGGCTAAAGGGAATAGATCGGCAAAGTCTTAGAAAGTCCATAATACCAACCATACGGTAATACCATTCTAGAAAACCAACATACACCCACAACACCACGTAACATTTCGTGCTATCAACAACCGCAGAATAATAGAACGAAATCGATGAGATAGTAACATACCGCCCATACTATGCGACCATATCAAACAACCATGCATACACCCCCCCCCCCCCCCCACATCCCCTCCAAAAAAAGCACATGATCTAGAATTATGCACATCCCATAGCAATCGTGGGATAGTATAAAGCACCAGGTGGGTTTGTGTGACTGAGTTTCACAATAGACCAACAATAGTACAGACCACCACACTATATTATCATGCCACTTCCGTACAAAAAGCCTGATACTCACTGACCCGAACAACGTAATGTCGGATTGTACATCGGACAACGGTTCATACCATAACCTACACATAATGACGTAACGCTGTCACTAGCAACGTCAACCGTTTCACGAAAACTCACCTATTCCACAAACCTTCTATCACATACCCATGCTATATACCGAAAGCCATTTACATACATGCCACAGCATATTAAAGTTTTCATGCAGTGTGTATACCAGTTGCCGGATACAGGATTGGAGCGAAAACACCAGCTGATGTCGGCTCCGCCCATGGACGCAGATCATAGGGGGGACGGGGGGGGGGGGGGCGTGTCCCCCAGATCTCATCAAGGGGGACATGGTATGCCATGTCCACCCCCCCCCCCCCACCACTGGGGGACATGGTATGACATGTCCCCCACTATGCTCCCCCACTGTCGCATCCTCTCATCTATTTTGTTTGAATAATTCTGAGATGTGGAGACTCAGAACACGTGCGAATCGCTTGTTAGCCCATTGTGGGTTAACTCTGTATAAATGACGCATTTACACCAGTCAACCCACTTCTGACGTCATACACTCCACGTGCACAGTCTAATTTTAGCTTGAATAACTTCACGTTGGAACCGCGAAATCCCCTTGTTTGGTAGTTTCCGTGAATAGGGCCTGAAATGGCACAAAAAAGACTCCAAGATTTCTTTCCAAAACGAAAGATTAAAGGCGATAACGATAGTTCCACCGCCGACAATGACACACAAACCGTAGAAGAATCATCGCAGGAAAGAAAGATTGTCACAGATGGTGACACTGGTGTAATTTGTGAGTACTGTGACACCGACCAGCCCAATCAGCCGAAAACACCGATTTTATGGTTGTTCAAACATTGAAAAAACGAACGCTCCGCTTCCAATCAGGATGGTTCAAAAGGTTCGCCTGGCTGCATTGCGATTTAGGTCTCAAAAAAGTTCTTTGTCATGTTTGTACCAAAGCATTGAACGGAAAGCTGATTGACCCTATTAATTATCGCCATGAAACGGTATTCTTTAAAGAAGGCTTCTGTAATTGGAAGAAAGCGATTGAGAAGTTCACTGCCCACCAAGAGTCACAAATGCGCAAAGACGCTTACATAAAACTTTGCAGTTTGTCTAAGAAAAGCATCACTGATCATCTCAATGGACAAAGTCTGGATGACCAAAATTCAGCTAGGCAAGCCCTTAATAAGATAATTTCTTCAATAAAATATTTGGCATCAGAAGGGACGGCTCTTCGTGGGAAAGAGAACAGTGGGGAAAAATTCAAACATCTCCTTGCCCTTCGGTCGGAAGATGACGAAAATCTGGCGAAATGGCTGACTAGAAAAACAACTTACACTAGCACCGAAATAGTGAACGAAATATTGGGATTGATGAGTCATGAAATATTAAAACAGATACTAAACGAAATTCGTAATGAAAGTGAGCAGTTTGGTTTGATAATTGATGGAACACAAGACATTTCAGGGAAAGAACAGGAATCTATATGCCTTCGGCACGTTAATTCAAAATTCGAGGTCAAGGAAGAGTTTATCGGCTTGTATGAGGTTCCTTCGACCACAGGACTCGCACTAACAAATATGGTTATAGATATCCGACTGAACTTAGACATATCTAATCTTCGCGCACAAACATACGACGGCGCTAGTAATGTAGCTGGCGAATACAAAGGGTGCCAAGCGAAAATAAAAGCCTCGCAAACATTAGCTCTGTGCTCTCATTGTGGGGCCCACGTTTCTCATCTGGTAACAGCACACTAGATCGCCGAAGCTTCGTTTGTTCGAGAGTCCCTGGACTGTATTCACGAGCTTGGAAATTTGTATAGGAAATCTGGCAAGTTCAAGCAGCTGTACAGGAATATTCATGAAGATTTTGACTCCCCGTCTCCAAGTTCACTAAAACCAATTTGTCCTACACGGTGGCTCACTCGGAAATCGGCGGTTGTGTCAGTTATAGACAACTATTCTGAAATATTAGATGCGTTGAAAGAAGCTGCAGCCAATTTCGGAAACAACGTGGCTGCCCGTGCCAGTGGTTTATACGCCGTTTTGTCCACCGCCAAATGCATGCTCGGAATACGTGCAGCGCTACCTGTCTTGAGATGCTTAGAAGGTTTTAACAAAGTCTTGCAAGGTAAGGACCAGACGGTTTCTGACATGCTGGATTCAGCCCAACGCATCAAACAAGAACTGCATACATTCCGAACAGAGCAATATTCCAGTATGATAGTTGATACCGTTAATAACGACATCGAGAAATATGACCTGGATGAATTTGTGCTCCCAAGGAGGAGAAAGGTACCCAAGCGCCTTGATGGTGGTGAAGTTTCGCATCAGGCTGATTCTGTGGAAGGTTTTTATCGACCAGATTTTTTCAAAATGATTGATGCTGCAGTTAGCAACATTGACAAATATTTCACCTCAACTGACTTGAATTCGTATGGTCAGCTTACCAAAATGCTCACATGTGGTGACTTCAACGAAGCCATTGCTGAAAAATACGCCGAGGTTTGTCCTGAGTTGAAAGATGAACTAAGTTTCTTCAAGCGCCAGTTTCCGGTTGATGATGTTAGTTGTATTTACCAGGTGTTCATCAACATGTCCCCTGATGTTCGTAAAATGTTTCCGAGTGTTGAAAAATTGTTGCGGGCTATACTGCTCTGTCCTGCGAGTTCTTGCACTGCTGAACGTTCTTTCAGCTCACTCAGGCGCATTAAAACGTGGCTCCGTAATACGATGAATCAAGATCGCTTGAACTTCCTGATGGTTTGTGCTGGACACAGCGATATTGGACAAACTAGACAACAAACTGATTGCTCAACTCTTCATTAGAAATCACTCTTCCAGAGTAAAGGTTTTCGGCAAAGTTTGAAAGAATCTGTCCTTTAGTATGCATCGTACTATTTTCCTGCATTGAACAATCGTGAAACATATTGGAAGTGTAGTATCTATAACCGTGGAAATAAAACTCGTGCATGGAGCATTTCCAATGTGTATTCACTCTTGGTGTTGACTAATTTGTTTGTTTAGCGTTGATGTGCTGATAATATAAGTTTCAACTCTGATTCTGTTTCTTTATCCGCAATTGATTGAGTGCTTGTAAACAACAGTTATGTGAAATTTAATTGCAAGACACATAGGGTGTCCCGCCCCGCCCCACCCCTTAGCGTTATAATAGACCCATGTAAATTAGGGCAATAGGCCCTAATTTACATGGGTCTATTATAATGCTAAGGGGCCGGGCGACTGTCCCACTAGCCCCCTGTATCCACCCTTGATTGAGTGTGCATAGACTTGCTCCTACGACCTGCCTTGACCCCCCCCCCCCCCCCGCCTTCTTTTCACTGGGATGAATTAGCCATGGGAACTCCATTTTTGATTATTGTCTGTCATTTATTTATTTATTTTTTAGTATCTAAACATCGTGATACTTGTCTTAGATTAAAAACTGTTTTATTTTCAATCATTTATGCATCAGATACCTAAATGATAGGCTCAATTTTGAAGTCGGGAATACTCTACACACCTCCACGGTTACACAATATTCAAATTAACCCTTTACCTAACAAAACGGTCAAAACGCCTAGACAATCAACCTAAGACTTAATCTACCTAAAAAGTGTTGGTATCTTCACAATAAAACCATAAAATTGGATGTCATTGGACCCGGGTAAATGAGCTGTTTCCGGTAATATCCACATTTATAGGGTTTTATTGAAAACTTGAGACATAATTTCTTTAAAATCATGAAATTTTCTATGTGGTTGGGTAAAGGATTAACCCCCGTCACTCTGGTGTTAGAATCTCAAATTTCTCATCTTAGTTTATTGCTACTTTCTTTGTCAAAAGTTAGATTATTTATATTTTGATTGACAGAGCTTACCGTGCTCTGCCAATCAAAATATAAATTGTTGAATATTTGACTACTCCAGGGGAGATAACCATGGATAAACATGGACCAAGAGGTGAGTAAATCCGGCTTCAGAATGAAGTTGGTTAATCTCTCCCATGCAAATACAGTCACGGGCCATCTCAAAGCCCCCTCCCCCACCCTACCCCTGAAAATTCCGAAAGGAATGCAGTTTGTATATGTAGTCAACCACACATGATGTTCGGGGCGCGGGCTAGCTATAAATTAAAACATTCAGACTCCATTTTGCCCTTCTAGTTACCCCTCCTACGTCTTCCAGTGTTCCTGCAATCAGATATACAGAACGAAAAGCGTCACTTCTCTAAGGCCAATTTGGGAAATTTGACAGCATGTACAATCATAAAACGCTCTAACTGGAATAACAAATGCCAGTATTAAGAACTATTATAATCAGGGGTTTAGGAACCGGGGGAGGGGCACGTGCCCCTCCCCAACTTTTTTTCCGTGTTTTGGTGAAAATAATAGGCCTCGTAGTGAACTCTTACAATCCTACATGTCTGTGATTTTGCACTAGTGTTGGCTGCCTGTATAACCAGCCAACACTGTCAAATTTGTCTTGGTACTACATGCACACCAGTGTAACTTACACTGCCTGACTGGTGTGTATGCAGTACCAAGACAAATTCAGTTTATTGATTGCGGTTTCCATGACACATTCATGAACCTATAGAGGCATGATCAGGCATCTGTTCCATCGGATACATTTCCTTTGCGTACATTTCGCAAATCCGGTATCACTAGGATGCAGCATTTGCATAATTCACGGGAAGGAAGTACCAGCATCTTTAAAAATTTCCAACATGCTGTTAAACTAGAGGGGGTATCAGTACCCCGTGGCTCACCAACAGGTGGCCAATGCAAAGGGGTGGCTGGAGTAAAAAAAAAGTTCAAAACTTGCACACAAAAGTCCAAAATTAAAGAAAATAAGCAGCTAAAGGGTTAAATAATATAATAATAACCCCTAAGAAGCATGCTAACTTAAAATAGGAACCATGGCAATATGCTACAAGGTAAGTCTCCACTTAGAAAAAAAGAAAGACAAACCTCAAAACCTGCACATAAAAGTAAAAAAAGTATCACATTTGTTTCAAAGGGTTAAAATTTAGAAAAATACCCTGAAAATATTACAATAACCGGCGTGGCAATATGCCAGTGAGATAAAACTCCACTTAAAAAAAATATCAAAACCTGCACACAAAAGTACAAAACCTGCAAAGAAAAGAACAAAATTAAAGTAAATAAGCAGCTAAAGGGTTAAATAATATAAAAATAGCCCAAGAAGCATCCTAACATAAAATAGGAACCATGGCAATATGCTACAAGGTAAGTCGCCACTTGGAAGAAAAGAAAGACAAACCTCAAAACCTGCACATAAAAGTAAAAAAAGTATCATATTTGTTTCAAGGGGTTAAAATTGAGAAAAATACCCTGTCACCGTAACCACAATGGCAATATGCCAGTGATGGGAAAGTCTACTTGGAAAATATCCACTTGGAAGAAAAGAAAGACAAACCTCAAAACCTGCACATAAAAGTATCACATTTGTTTCAAAGGGTTAAAATTTAGAAAAATACCCTGAAAATGTTACAGTAACCACCATGGCAATATGCCAGAGAGGTAAAACTCCACTTAAAAAAAATATCAAAACCTGCACACAAAAGTACAAAACCTGCACACAAAAGTCCAAAATTAAAGTAAATAAGCAGCTAAAGGGTTAAATAATATAATAATAGCCCCAAGAAGCATCCTAACATAAAATAAGAAGCATCCTAACATAAAATAGGAACCATGGCAATATGCTACAAGGTAAGTCACCACTTGGAAGAAAAGAAAGACAAACCTCAAAACCTGCACATAAAAGTAAAAAAACATCAAAACCTGCACACAAACATCAAAATAAGTCCAAAATTTGATTCAAAGGGTTAAAATTAAGACAAAATACCCTGGAAAAGAGTTAAATGTTATCGTGAACCCCCACAGCAATATGCAAAGAAGAAAAACATTTTTTTAAAAGCACAAAAATCCAAACCTGTAAACAAAAGATGTCCAAAATTGAAGTAATTAAGCAGAAAAAGGGTTAAAGAATACAACGTAGCCCTAAGATGCATGTTTACATACAATAGAAAGCATGGACATATGCTACAAGGTAAATCTACACTTGGAAGAAAGGAAAAAATATACATGAAAACCTGCACGCAAACGTCAAAATAAGTCTAAAAATCTATTCAAAGGGTTAAAATTTTAAAAAAAATGCACTGGAAAGATATCAATGCTATAATAACCACCACTGCAATATGCAGTGAGGTCAACCTCACTTGAAATTGTTTTTTTTTTTTTATCACATCCTGTACATAAAAGTAAGAAGCTGTAAGCCTAAGTCCAAAAGCTGTACATAAAAGTCCAAAATTACAGTAATTCAGCAGGAAAAGGGTTAAATAATACAAACATAGCCCTAAGATGCATGTTTACATACAACAGAAAGCATGGACATATGCTGCAAGGTAAATCTCCACTTGGAAGAAAGGAAAAAAAAACCATCAAAACCTGCACGCAAACATCAAAATAAGTCTAAAATTTGATTCAAAGGGTTAAAATTAAGACAAAATACCCTGGAAAAGAGTTAAATGTTATAGTGAACCACCATAGCAATATGCAGAAACTCTACACTTGGAAGAAAGGAAAAAAAAAACCCATGAAAACCTGCACGCAAACGTCAAAATAAGTCTAAAAATCTATTCAAAGGGTTAAAAATTTATTAAAAATGCACTGGAAAGATATCAATGTTATAATAACCACCACTGCAATATGCAGTGAGGTCAACCTCACTTGAAATTTTTTTTTTTTTATCACAACCTGTACATAAAAGTAAGAAGCTGTAAGCCTAAGTCCAAAAGCTGTACATAAAAGTCCAAAATTGAAGTAATTCAGCAGGAAGAGGGTTAAATAATACAAACATAGCCCTAAGATGCATGTTTACATACAATAGAAAGCATGGACATATGCTGCAAGGTAAATCTCCACTTGGAAGAAAGGAAAAAAACCCCATCAAAACCTACACGCAAACATCAAAATAAGTCTAAAATTTGATTCAAAGGGTTAAAATTAAGACAAAATACCCTGGAAAAGAGTTAAATGTTATAGTGAACCACCATAGCAATATGCAGAAGCTAAAAAAAATTTAAAATGCCAAAAAATCAAAGCCTGTACACAAAAGTTCAAAATATTTGAGAGCGGACGCCGACGCTGACGCCGACGCCGACGCAGACGCCGACGCCGACATGAGGGCTATGCCATAGGCTCACACAACTAACGTTGGTGAGCCAAAAAATGACTTTTTCTATTGAAGAAAACAATGAGATTTTCATCCCAAAAGCCACCAGAATGCACCATTTGATAGCGCAATTTAAAAATTTCCTAGGCCTTCGGCATCTATCCGCCCCCACTTTTTGGAAGAGATCTGCGCCCATGGCTCCCGCAAAGCTACTGTTTATTCCGGCAACCTCTGCGCATTAAGGGTCGAAAAACTCATGGTACTCAGAATTAAACTGAAGAGTGCTGAAAGCCACGGTGGTGGCTTTTCCACAGTTGTTATATGCCTATGACTATGGGCACTCCCCAATTGGTATATCGTTGGGGATTTGTTCCCTGGTTTGGTATGGATGGCCAAAGACGCAGCATGGGTGAACTTCTGTTTCTCCATCTTTATTTATTCATGTTGATTATCCTAATTAAAACCATCTTGTATATCTACATCACCATTCTATCGGTTTATATTTCTCTTTCTCATATCTTGCGTACCACGACAAGTTTCTCTTGTATTAAGTGTCAATTTGGTGACAGCTCAATGTAGATGTAGATGTGCGTATATTTGAACAAAGTAATGCTCTTCAACAGAGGTTCCCTAAATAACCAACACCCCAACCAAACAGAAATGTACGATTCAAATGACCATTCAGAACTGAATTAGCTCCCAACGAAAAGTCAAGATTCATACCAGTGACTCTTTTCATTCGAATTCACAACGTTTTTAGCAGTCGTTATTGATATATTTTTGTATGACCGGAACATTTCGGCCTGATGTGTTTTAGTTGAATACTCTCCCCTTTCACTTTGCAGTGACCTCGAACTTGGAATTGAGAGAACTCGTCTGCTGCGTGTTTTCAAGAAAATTTGTTGCGTATAGAAAGGCATTAAAATTTGCTTTCTATGAAAAAGAAGTAAATGCAAGTAACTACGGGACACAATACACAAGCAATAGAAGGTGTGCACGATACATATGCTTTAGAAAATAACTTTCTAGCAGACGGGGTGGCCCAATTACAACAGTAATCAGTAGTGTGATTTGAGTAAATTGTTTTATTGAACTTGAAGTTGAAGTTATTCTTCTATTCTAAACTTGAACTGGTTGTGCCAACTTGTGGGCTAGATTATTTTTGATGGTCTGAATTTGTTATTCTAACTTGTTTTATTACAAATTATTGGACAGTGCCCACAGGCAACAATTTGTCATAAAACTAATTTATATAAAAATATTGTGTTTGACTGAATATGAAACCTGAGCAACAGAAATGTCATTGTCAGCTTTTGCTCTGGTGGCAGTGGTCCCCTCAAGTGAAGGCTCAAATGCCTCATTTTTCTGCAAGTGAAAGCCGTGATAGTGGCTTCTGGCACTCAACCAGTTAAAATATTTTAATCATTTTAGATTATTATTTTATCAATTTAAATAAAATACTGTTTTTGCTGATGCAATCACATTCAGAATTAAAATTCACAGTTATAATTTCTATTGTAGTGTAGGCTGGAGATCATAATTTAATAAATTATGGAAAGCATTAAACATAACAGTCGTTTGTCCGGTAACGGTTTTTGCCCGGTTACGCAAATCTCATAAAAACGATTTACTTCTATTAAAAATGAAAAAGTTATAAAAAAAAATAACAGAGCACTGTTATTTGTTAATAAATTATCCATGTTTAAAAAAATATTGGTTATAACATTACGCGAATTTAATGTTTGGCTTTTTTTTTTTAGAGATTCCAACTGGCGTCATTTCTGTGTCTTAATTTTGTTGCAAAAAAAAAATCGGAGTAGTATTTTTACATTAGAAATTGTGTGTTTGAAAAAGTTGCCTATTTGACAGGTACCGACCCAGGTAAATTACCCAATTCATCAACTGTGCCAATGATGAGCTGCCTAAGTTATCGCCTAGTTTTTCGTTACCTGATCAAACAATAGTTGTCAATATGTTTTAAAATTGTACAGTCTAATAATAGGATCTAGTGTTCCCTTCTCCCCTTCCTATGCAGGGGTGCATCAACAGGGATGCATGTGTCAAGGGTCTCTCACTATACAGCCCCTCCCCAACTTTCGTATTCAGGCTTAAAGAATCGGGTATTTTGTGACACTGTATCCACTATCCATTAACATGCCGAGGGGGGGGGGGGGGGGGGGGAGGGCATGAGGATACTGCCTTGGGGCCTGACCCCAGGAATTTTTAATGTTTTAAAATTCAAAGGTGTAAGTAGATCTATGGATATGTCTGAGCTGAAAGTTGTGGGAAGGCTTTTGATACGGGCCTCCGACGCTTGTGGAGGTGGCAAGAGTACGTAGTTGCATTACTGATGAGCTTCCATTCATTTAAAAAAACACTTGTTCCAGTTTGTTGGTTTTCCACCGGTCTTTCCTGAACTGTGGTGGTCACGATTCTCTGGAGTAAAAAATGCACCATACACACAGAAATACAGGAACCAATAAATCACCCAAATTGTAAGGAAATAATTGAGTAGATATTGTCAAGAAAATGCAGGAAAATGCTTCTCCTGGCACTAATTTTAAAAAAAAAGTTTCTTTTGGGAGGGGGGGGGGGGGCAGTGATGTCCATGCTACACATCCCCCTTCCCAGGGCCATCCTCACTCTCTGTAGCTTTGATTGTATCTCACAGTTAACAGTATTGAGAGTTTCTTCCCGAGTGAGATCATGAAGAAAATTGTACATACAACCGATGTTTTTGCACAGTAAAACACCGAATTGAGCAGATAAACCATGATAACGTACCCTTTCAAAAGGGAAAATGGGGTCACTTTCAAGATGCTTGAATGGGGTTTTAACTTTTGTTTGCCCACCCACAAGAAAATTTTGAAATTTGCTATTAAATGGAGCCTTCTGGCTGATTTAGGATATAAATTTACTTTATTTTTGCTTTGTCAAAAAATGACATTTTTTGCAGCGAGTCTCAACTTTGCAAGTTCACAAGTGGGTTTCCAGTGGCCAAGGGTGATACATACCTTTCGACTGCACAATTCCTGATGCGATAACTTCATCATCATTCAAGGAACAATCCTCTTCTTAACATTCGGGAGGTGGGGGGGGGGGGGGTGGAAGGGGGAATTCAGACCTGACCTAAGAGTGGGCCTCCCAGAGTTCCAGGCCTTGAGTTCACCATTCAGCCCCACCTTTTTCAGTGATGATGTCATTATTTTCTCGACATGGGGGCTTGTGCTCCCTGATGCTAGGATATTTCCCAACAAGCATAGCATAAAGGAGGCAGTTTCCCTGACTTTGGGGGACCCCTCGCACAACTCGACACAATCCGTGGCCCTGGTAGTGTGACTAATATATGTGAACACGAGTTTGCAAACAGTAATATCTTGAGGGGGGGGGGGGGGGGGGCAGGCCTGACCCAAGAGTCAGAGTCCTGGGCCTTGACGTCTCTATCCTGCCCCACACTATTCAGTGGTGACGTCAGAATTTCCTTGACGTGGGAGCGTGATGTCAGAATTTCCTCGACATGGGAGCTTGAACTCCAAAACGTAGGGGCCA
The DNA here is from genome assembly GCA_031216915.1 of Pictodentalium vernedei. Lineage (NCBI taxonomy): Eukaryota > Metazoa > Mollusca > Scaphopoda > Dentaliida > Dentaliidae > Pictodentalium > Pictodentalium vernedei. Next base: position 167,340,474 of record CM062289.1, on the reverse strand, counting down.
GCGAATTCCCCATCAAGGACACAATGAAGGGGGGAGTTTCCCTAATGAGGATGAGGATGGCTAACCCTCCCCAATGGGGGAGGAGGGTGTAGCTGGGACTGTAGGCCTGACCTCATACCCCTTCCAGCACCACCCCTGACCCTATCCCAGTCCCTGGTAGAGAATGTTGACTAATATATGTATAATGATATACAAGCTTGTTGTTATTTCATTGATATCTGACTGCCGGCTGAAACATCCCTCATCCATTTTAGATAGCAATTGCTCAGAGTCTAGGGTCCTGGGTTAGGGCCTCCCAATGGTAACCCCAGGGTCCAGAAATTTGGGGCGGACTCAGTCCTGACCCAAGAGTCCAAGGTCCTGAACTTCCGGGTCATGTCTGAGCCTCCGAAAGTCTGAGCCCTGGGATACTATCCTGGAAACAGGAAGATTCAACCTCGGCAAGATTTGATCGCAAGACGATTTGGTCTGGGAAGATTCAGTCTTCAATAAAAAACAACACATTCACACTGGTTCAACATATTTATTTTTCAATTCAGTATTCTTATTTTTCATTCCAAGCAACAAGTATCATTTATTAAATAAAAAATAACAATTACATGATTGATACAATACAGTCACAATTTTTCAACATATTGAAATGACAATGGATTGCTACTACATGGTGAACAGTGGGTGTGGGTTTGGGCATTCAATTTGACAGAGGTCTATCAAGTCATGTGGAGGCTCTGTCACAGGTTCAGGGGAAATTTCCATTATTATATCCCGGCCCTGGTGGTGAATGATGACTATGTATAATACGAGTTTGCAGTCATTTTAGTAATATCTGTCAGTTAAAACCTCCTCCATTCAATATTTGGGATAGCAATAGCCACAGTTAACTATGGTTCTGTATGTGCCGGACGTGTGGAGCAGAAATTGAAATATCCTAATTTCGTACTATTGAAACCAGTCAATAAAAAGATAAACAACATATTTCTTCTCACCTTTTTTGTTCCTATCAGGCATGTACACAACATAAATAAGATTTGTTGTCTGGTTTATATGCAATTTCAATGTTTTGGGAGATTTCCACATGAAATATACGTTGGTTCTCTACTCATAAAAAAGTCTGTAACTGGTCAAATCACCACATTGTATCGACAAACAGGCAAAGTGTTAACATTTGGAAACGATTCATATGCCTGCCATTGTGTATCTGGTCTTCCAAGAAACAAATATTTGAGTCTGACCCAAAAATTTGTTGGATCTGTTCATTTGAAAACGTTTGCCCTTGATTAATGCAAACTGGTTCGTTACCGGACAAATGACTGTAATCTTGACGTGAAGTGAAGATGGCTTTTTCTGCCAGATTCTGGTCGGTGATGGTCAAGACCATTACCTTTTGACAGAAAAATAACAATGCAATTTTATGCAAAACAGAGAAAAGACAAACTAAAGAAAGTATGAAATTGAAAATGGAAAAAAAAATCAAAGTGTTTCCTTCAGTCTGGCTCTTGCCATTCATGACAATATTTTTTTGGCTATCTAGTAATACTAATTAATACTACTAATAGTAGGAATGGATTGTTAATAATGTTATTTTAATGAGGAAAAATTGGACAGAGCCTACAACAAAACTATTTAAGTGTACTAGTATTGGATGGGTGAGTGTCGCCCCTCCTCTTGTATCCATACCTCTGGGCCTGGCATCTTCATATCCAAACAGTTGTAAACTTGATGTGTTTAGCCCAACAGAAGACTGCTTATATACGAGCACTAGTACCTACTGATCACCTGGATAGTGGCTGGATTATTTATTCTCAATTTACATCAGTGGGATCATAAATTATAATTAACCCAGTGACTAGAGGGACTGACCTAGGCATTTAAAAATAAGAGCCAGCCATGGGAGCCTACTTTTTAAATCTAGGTGCCAGGTTTACCTCTCAACTGTTATTACTCTTTGATAATGATCTTGTTGGAGATATACATTTGTGCATTCAATTACCGTACATTCTTTATTTGGCATAATTATTTTGCTTAATTTTTACTACACCACAGTTGCTGCTAATTTTCTCAATGGTTTCTAGTCAAGTTTTAATTTCCTAAGTTGGGAGCCAAGGCTTGAAAAGAAACCATAATAACTAATATAGTCCTCAGACTATTTAACAAAACATTTTCCAAAGTTAATGGAGGAAATGGGGTCTAAACAGGTCTTGAGGTTAAGAGCCAACATAGAAATTGCCTATATTGAAGATTCAGGAGCCAAAACAGAATTTTGGTCCCTGGGCTTAGAAAACCATTTTCGAACTGAAAGAAAAAGTATTGCAGAAGGCAGCAAAACTGTTTAGTTTAAACAATATTTTATTTCCTTAATTTGACAGAAAATTATGATACATTTCATCAAGATACATAAATGTGAAAGAGGAAAGAGGATTCAGCAGCAAGCTACAGCTTATGTAAGCTGTCTCCTTGTAACAAATTACTCATACTAAGCGACATAACGAAGGAAGTTCAAACACAAACGATGAAAATGTGGAAATAAATTTTCGTACATGGGTTGAACATACGTGTAACAGAAAAGAGTAAGAGATATAATGAAATGAGCGAGTGTGAGGAAAGGAATGTAGAGTGAAGGTATAAAGAAGGAGAAGCACAGGTTGTTTGGAATGGTTCCACATATAATCTAACAAATGTTCCCACGGGGAAAGCACCCGATACTGGTAACAGCAAAACTGTTTGTATTATGGTACTCTATGGTATACTACAGTGTCAAAGACTTACTATATAGTATAAACTATACTCTCGGACACCAAATAAGCATACATGTACATACATATATATTTATTTATTGTTTGAAGATTTTCCACCCTGTATGAAGCGTTTTTTGAGTCTGTATGTTTATTAAAATGGTATCGGCTCCAACTGAAAGTATCATGTTGAGGTGAACTGATATTGGAAATACTAGGTATTATCCCTATATCCCGATAAATTCTGTCTTTTGATTGGTCAGACTGCCTTGGACAAATAGCCATGGCAAAGGGCGCACCCAACATCCAAGATATATGAGAGCGTGCAGCATCCAGGGTATAAGTGCACGCGAAACATTGGGGGTATATGGTTTAAACAAAAGCTTTACGCGTTTGCTCCCTTAACATAAAAATCGAACCAAAAAACCTGAAAATAGTCACAAATATCATCAGATTTCCGACAATTCAATCATAAAAATAAAATAAGAGCAAATAATTCGTCCCCTGAGTACCAATGTGTTAAATGTGCCAGTAGGCACATAGAACACATTGGAACCTGGGGGACGATATGTCAACAAAATACTGTTTACTGGTCTCCTTAATGACCCAAGGGATGTAACTCTATCTGTTGTCTTCTGCAATTACAAAACAAAATAATTATCACAAATTTGGTCCAAGTGATTGTGGATCTGAGAAATGTAGCCACAAATTTATTTCCACTATGTTTGTATTGTGTTTCAAATGGGACAAAATGTTATCTCCGCCAGCATGTATGGTATATGGAGATTTAATACCTGGATGTCTCATTTAAACACCTTGCCTGTGGCTCGGTGTTTAAAAACCGACATCCAAGTATTAAATCTCCATATACTATACATGTTGGCGGAGATAACTTATAATAGTTTACCTTCTGTCCACTGTTTAATTTGTTCCACTTTTCTAGGGTTACTTGTAGAGCACAGCCACCATGGAATGGCACTTTTCCACGTGTCCATGGTGGTTGCCCACATTCAATCCACAGTATTTTATTAAAACTGAAATACCATGGGCCTTGTGGATGGAAAAAACATAGAAGGTCCGAGTATGTTTCAGTATGGATGGAATTAAGAAGGTGATGAGGCATCTTTGAAGACCATTGTTGATGAGTCCACAGCATTAATCTTTAATATGGAACATCCATAGTTATGTACATTCACAAGACACAGCATAAATGTGTTTCGTTCAAAACTGCAGGCAAGTGGAATGGTTTTAAAAACTGTTCAAGTGGCTGTATGTATACACAAAGCTTGTCATTTCAACGCCTTACCATTTCTGTTTCAGTTGGTCCCATGGGAAATTATGTGTGAACGGTAAACGTTTTATCATGGGTCAGCAGCACCCTTTACAAAATTAATACATTTAAGTAAACGAGAAAGCAAATTGAAAAAAAACCTATACACACATACATGTAGGCTACAAAGGTACATGTCGTATGTAATATACCATACTACTAGTCTTTGGGTGAAAATTATTTTCCTACTCTTGTGTTCCAAATAAAGGTTCAGGTGGGAATAAAAGTACAGGTTGGAACATTTATCAAAATTAAAGTACTAGTACAGATCTGAATAATAGTAGAGAGTGGAAATCCATTGAGGGGTTGGGGGAGTAATGCTAGTTAATTTTATCTAAAAGCCAATTCATTTTCCAGTATTGCAGTTAGTTTTATTAAAGAAAACCAATAGGCATTTAGGCATCATGATTACAACAATGTATACAAGGTGCTAAACAAAGGACTATCAAACAGTCTTGTGAAGATTTACTAATTTGAAGATCTCCCCCCTGTTGGAAGGGCAATTTTAATAAACATACAGGTCCATATAAGGTGCATACATGGTGGAAAAATTCCCCCAAATTAATAAACGTATATGTATGTTTATCAGCAACACAAGAGTATAGACTTTGGCATATTATATCGTCCCTTGGAATCATAAAGGTGCCAACTGCTTGCAGCTGGCACCTTTATGCTTTCAAGGGACAATATATACCTATACAGTCACCTGTTCATCAGTGTCAGTTTCGTTGGTGTCTTCCGTACACCAGAATGTACATGAGTTGCTTCTGGTATCTCTACAAATATCATGATTTTCCAACCTGTGCTTTTATTCCACCCTGTACATTTATTTAATTTTGTCAGATTTTCCTCCCTTTACTTATAGTCTGCCCTGTACCTTAATTTGGAACTCAAGAATAGTAGAGAGAACATTCTTGAGACCCAAATAATAGTACAGATTGGAAAGTTTGGTGAAATGAAATAATAGTATGAGGTGGAATATTAGTACAGTGTGGAATATTATTGCCTATTACTGAGGATTCAAATTGACTTTAAAACATTTCAATGGGCCACATTCTGGATAAATTACCTCAAAATTCTAAAATAACTAAAAATAGTACATCCCTATAATTGGCTGACAGTCCAATTTGGTGAAAACTAGAGGTTAGACTGTCCATACCCCCTGCAGCCATTATTCTAAGATGAAAAGGGGAATAACTCTAGCAAAAAACTGATCAAAACTATAATCACAGGTGCACAGGTTCCCATGGTATTGAACATCCATACCAAGTTTCAAAGGAATCAACCTGTAAACATTTGAGAAAATTTCCAGACAAAATTCATGCATTGTAAGACAAAAAGGGCATAACTCTAGCAAAAAAGGTCCGATCAAAACTATAATCACAGGTGCATAGGTTCCCATGGTAGTAAACATCCATACCAAGTTTCAAAGGAATTGACCCATAAAAATCTGGAAAATCTCCAGACAAAATTTCTGCATTCTAAGATGAAAAGGACATAACTCTGGCCAAAAAAGTTCCGATCAAAACCATAATCGCAGATGCACAGGTTCCCATGGTAGTAAACATCCATACCAAGTTTCAATGGAATCGACCCATAAATATCTGAGAAAATCTCCAGACAAAATTCTAGGCAAATCAGGCATTCTAAGATGAAAAGGGGCATAACTCTGTCAAAAAAGATCCGATCAAAACTATAATCACAGGTGCACAAAATCCCATGGTAGCAAATATCCATACCAAGTTTCAAAGGAATCGACCAGTAGAGATCTCAGAAAATCTCCGGAAATATTCACACATTCTAAGATGAAAAGGGGCATAACTCATGCAAAAAAGGCCCGATCAAAACTATAATAGCAGGTGCACAGGTTCCCATGGTAATAAACATCCATACCAAGTTTCAAAGGAATCGACCCATAAACATCTGAGAAAATCTCTGGACAAAATTCTAGGCCTGCTATGTCAAGTTGAAAAGGGGCATAACTGTGGAAAAAATAATCCAACCGGAACTATAATCACAGGTGTGCAGGTTCCCATGGTAGTGAACATTCATACCATGTTTCGAGCAGATTGGTCAAAGAACGTCTGAGAAAATCTCCAGACAAAATTATGTCTATGGACGGATGAACAGACAGACTGACAAGGTGATTCCAGTATAACCCCACAACTTGTTGCGTGGGGTATAATAAAATAGGGACCCAAATAAGGATCATATGAGGTGGAAAAAATCCCCAAATCAATAATAGTATGGCCATTGGGTATAATTAGTTGGAACACAAGAGTACTCATACAGCATTTAAAAAAAAACGTTCGGTCACTTGAAGCATTTTTATCTTCTACACATCTTATTGTGGGCTCAAGTCAAATGTATATAAAACAGTTTCCCTGTTTGCTCAAATAGTGCTAAAAAAATAATGGAATCCTCTCTTCTGCCTAATAATAGTGTCAACACAATTATTAATTTTAGAGAATTAATCTCAGCAATCACTATTTTTTGGAAGTGAGGAATAGAGATGGAATGCCATCACTATTATTATTTCCAATTAAATATCCAGCCCATCACTATTGTTCAGTTATCACTATTATTAGGCAGGCAGGAGTTCCCCCATAATTGTACAAGTATATACTAGATAAAGGGTTAACTTGAACTTATGTGGTGATTGATGAACATGATATATGTTCGTTTGCTTATTTTAAACACTTTTCCTATGGTTTTGGTCATAACGATTAACTAGACAACACATGGTCAGTACCATTTACCATTCAGATTTTATTATTTTTTTCAATTTGTGGCTTATAAGTAATAGATATATCACTATTTTGTGTACTATATGGGTAAATAATTGTACAGTTGTGCAGGTGTCCGGAGATATTTTGGACGAGGCGAAGCAGAGTCCAAATATGGGAGGACACCTGCACAACTGTACAGTTATTTACCCATATAGTACACAAAATACTAGTAGTGATATATGTGATTTAATCCACAGCCCCTCAATGTTAACAAAAGTCAAAAAATTATATTTTAGAAAGTTTGACACGAGTAAAATCACATTTTAAAACACTTTTTGTTTGCTCTACCCTCGAAAAACAAAATGGGCATAACCCATTGTTTGCTTGCTAGAAAGTCTATTGAAGTTATGACACGCATCAGGAGTTCAGATATTGTGAACGGATCTGTGGCTTCGAAGTGAACTCACATCATGTCGTAATTTGTTCTCCCGCTAATATAGTGTCTCAGCTCAAGGGTGGAACACTTATTCAATCCCTCATCGAAAGTGCGGCAGATAAATTTAACAATCGTTCACTTTTAAAGCATTTGGAAGAATAATTCTTTTTTTTATCTGAAGAAGAGGTTCGCTTTCCCTCAGGGGTGGCGGGTGGTGGTGCCTGATTGCAGTCTGAATATTTGAAAAAGGGCGTTTTTTTTAGGTTATTTATTTATTTACTGGTGTTTAAGGTCACTTTTCTGCAGCTATGGCTAATTGTGACCGCAAAAAAAGGTGTAAAGTCAAGTTTAGCCAATCGTTTACACCAATGCTGCCCAGTTTAGGGGACTTCTACCCCGGGCACTGGTGACCAGGTCCTATTTTACCAGTAAAACTGAACTTGTTTACCACAGCAAACAAGCACTGCTTCACTTCCGAGGTTTCCACAGGCGTCCTTTTTAGGTTACCACAGCTATTGATTATTAAAAGCAACAAAAAATTAAAAAATACATTATAATTTGGACACGATGCACACTCAAATCAGTAACTCTGTCGAGAAAAGCTTGTCGATAATTCATGTTTTAGGAAGTTTTTCACACCTCCTTTACAGCATCTTTACTTTTGAATGGTTATGATTACAGTACCGTGACAATCGTACAAATATCTAGTTATTGGGACTGTTTCAAAACCGTCCCAATATCCAGATATTGGTACTGTTTTACTGAGCTGTGCTCATCAAAACCGTACTTGGTGTGATTTTATAGGGCTTGTTTTCATGACAGAGAACAAAAGAAATATTAGGTAGCTGTGGATTAAACACAGCTAATAACCCCTTACTGGAACATGCACAACGAGGGGTCATAAGCTATGTTTTTGAAGCCAAAAATGAAAATTTGTTTTTGTTATTTGAGAAATTTTTTTGTGGGTGTCATTTGCTATTTCTGTTAGGTAAAGGGGGAAATGTCTTACCAGTGACAATTAGTATTTTTTTTAGTATTTTAACCCTTTACCCAATGCAGACGATTTCAAAATTTATTATTTTAAATATCATTTTTCAAATTTTTTCAAAAAAATTTCAACAAAACCATATCATGTGACCCCTCTTTAGAACGATCTCGACAAGCTTGTTCCAAAGAGGGGTCACATTAAATGGTTTTGTTGAAATTTTTCGAAAAATAATATTTTTTCAGCTGCTGAATTTGCATATTACGCTGGCAGATGTGGGTGATTCGTTGGGTAAAGGGTTAATGAAGGGATGCCCTGGGAGCACGGTGGCTCAGTGGTAGACTATTGGACTTCTATGCTAGAGGTCCTGAGTTCGATACCCGACTGGGACGACCCGCATTGTGGGATGCCCATTAAAGCTGCAAAATATTTTTGAGTATTCTCCCTTGATGTGTAGCTTATACATATTACAAAAAACCATGTAAGGTGAGGTATGCCCACATTCCCAGTTTGTTTTCCCAACAAATAGTTGCTTGGAAAACTTGCTAAAATTATTGAAATTTTAAAATTCAACAAAATAAAATTATAGCATTTTGAAATGTATTTTGAATATGTTTGCCTCTGCATCTCTGAATTTATGATTCATTTTACCATGTTCAGTTGGAACAATTGTTGTTCTAGTTGCACACAACATGTATTGTGTTAGGGACTGAACACTGTTTCCTGGTTCTCTTTTTTCCAAAGTTTGCATTACTTGATGTTTTGGGTTTTTTTTGTTATTTATTTGGAAAGGTTGTGGGGAAGGTGTAAGATCATAGTTTTTAAAAAAAAATTTGATTAGTTGTCATTTAGGGCTGTGACGATTAATCATAATATGCTTGAACTGCGATACATTGCTCACGATTCAATATGTATCATTCACTATGTATCGCGATACAATAAATATACATAACATCAAGCAAAACAACATCTTGGATTTTGAAAACTAGTTCAGAGAAACCCTCTTTTTGCATACCAACATTGATAGTAATAAATATGCCATTTAAGGGATTTTTCAGTCATTCAAAATTTGGTGAATTCCATCTATTTTACTAAATATTTTTTTGATTAATCCATTATATCTTGTTTGACAGAGCTCACTGAGCTCTGTCAAACAAGATATAAGGGATTAAATGTTTAGAATATATTTTCCGAGAGGGAAAAAGCACTGGAAAATGGGTCAAAATCAAAACCTTAAATTACTTAATGTCTTTGGTTGTCTCATTGAGAAGTTACCTTTTGTTTAAAGAGTGCATCCTAATTTGTAATACAAGTAAGCTACTGGAAGTGAATACATGCAGTCCCCAAAGTAGCTGACATCTGTAGTTGCATACCAAGAGAGATCATGTGTATCATGATACATATCATATCATGCACACTGAATTGTGATACATATCGTAACGTTAGGGAAGCATATCGTTGCACCCTATTGTCATTGCTAAACAAATATACAATGTTAAGGCCACACAAAGTAAATCTTCTGTTTCTCAGACCAGATTTTGTAAAACTGCATGCGGGCAGGCATTTTTTTATTTTATTTTTGTAATTATTTCTTTGCCATCAGAAGTTCATATTCTTGGTTTGTTTTATGTTTCATAATCTACAGAATAGCATGGGTGGTGGTGTATTTCGTTCCTTGAGTGCAACAAGACTTTGCACCCGAGAGACAAATTTATCATTTTGTTAACTTGGGTAAAATATCAGACATAAGCCATTTAATTTTTATTTTTTCAAGTTTGCATTGCTTATAAAAAGAGAGCTTGCGGCAGCCAAAAGGACCATGCGGGAGGGCCTGAGAAACAGATTTTTAACTTTTTTAGGCCTAATTAAGATTTTTTACACTGTTTTTTCCCATTTATAAAATTTTGTACTTGATTTGAGATTTAAGCAACTTGCTTTCTGGGCTAAATATATCAATTTACTTTTACATGTAGTATAATCTAATAAAAACTCCTAATTAACAAAACATATTTTGCAATTATTTGGTTGGAGAACACTGCTAGTCAAAATTTTCAAAACAAATTGAATCCTGTACACTCCTTTATTTTCATAATGAAAATTTTCACTGAGTAACAGATTTTCATAAATGCTAGGTAAAGAATTGAAATTATTTTTTTGCACAGTTCTGCAAGGTGCATGTTCCCAAAATCTAGAAATTTGCAAATGGATATCAAGTTGAACAGAACTACTGCACATAGCTGGAATATAGAATAATGCAAAATGTTTCAGGTGTTTAATAATGATGTATTAAATAAGCTATTTATAATTCAATTGCAATGTTATTTCTTTTATAGGATATACAAGAAGAACACTGTACATCATGGCTCTAAGTTGTGGTGCCAAATGTATGAAATGGCTTCTCTTTATCTTTAACATGATCTTTGTTGTAAGTTTTAACCACTTGTGCTTGATACATAGATATTTCAGAAACTTAGTGAGTAAGCTAAGCAAAGGGTATTAAAAGTATTGGATGTATTAGACTGGCATTCTCTGGCAAACACATTTATTGCCCGTAAACCACTCACATTAAAAAATTTGAAGTGGGCAAAATAACGCCCTCCTGGCCTAGGGAATATCACCCATCTAACCCCACAAAAGTAATGTTCACCATTATATTAGATCTATCAAAAGTGTTAAATTGGGCAGTGTACTTTATTTTGGTGTCCGATGTTGACACTATGAAATAGAATTCCAGAGAGGAAACTTAGAAGACAATGATTGCAGATATACCATTAAATTCTTCACAGATGCTAACCTTAGATATCATAACTTTATTGTTATAAGAGGTCAGTAATTTTCCAGGAATAGACACCCCAACTGTGAATTGACACAATGGAATAAAAGGCATTGTTGGTGCCTATTCAAAAATAAGTCCATTTTCTATGAATTTTTATTTGTAAATTTTTTTGGCATCTCACAGAAGTCATGTGAATTAATGTGTTTCAGGAATTGTGTAAACTGCATTCTTCTGCTAAGTGATTGTGGGTTACGCATCGACCGGAGAATTGCTTAAGAAAACGAATTGATATTTGAAGAATTGAACCCAATAAATAAATATATGTATTGTTTAATTCCTTTATTCTGGGAAAAGGTACAAAAAACCTGCAGTTGATCTTACAGTAATCAGAACCCCTCATATTTCAAAATTTTTGGCTGGACATACTCAGCATACCACAAAAATCACCTTCCAGGACCATTTAAAGAGAGTGACTTTTAGCCCTCTTAGATTTTGTAGAATGCCAGGCCTGGTGTATGCATGAGTGACCAAATGGTTTTATGAAGCAAACCTGTTTTACTGTGACACACTTCACTGTAGTGACTGCCTTGACTGCACCTGATGCAAAAATTCCTTTCTGGGCCTATTTTGGACATTGTTTGACCATGATCCAAGGAATTTGATGGGTACATGCATGTCTTCCAATAGATGTGTCATGAATCAAAACTGAGCAACAATGGCCTGTTGTTAACACTTGACTGCATTTCAATCTGTGGCCATAAAACCTGATGGGTATATACTAATCCACCATTGTCCAGTGATGTATCATGAAGTGAAACTGTCGCTGCTACCCTCTTTAAAGGCTTGACCGCACATAATGCAAATTATTTCTTTCTCAGTGATGTTTCAAGTACTACTTGACCGAGATCCATGAACCATTTACTGTTGAGATCATGGCCCAAAGTTGTGCTATGAACGAAAGTGGTTTGCTGTGTCTCTCTTCTCATGCCACTCTAGGCTATATGTTGACTTAGGACCATGAATCTTAATGTGTGTATGCACCATTGCTCAAAAGTGTGGTATGGATCAAAGCAGCAAGACGGTGACCTGCTTTTGAAGTTTTCACACTTAAATGTGCTTAGTGCAAAATTGTCTTCTCAGTCTTACATCTGATGCTATTTGAATGAGGGTACCATAATAAAACTTTATTTTTATATTCGTCATTGTCCAGTGGTCATTGGTGTATCATGAACTTGAACCAGGTCACTGTGTGTGTGATCCACATTTAACATAATGTGTGCACTTACAGCCAAGTTTCTTTCCAGGCCTTATCTCTGATACTAAGGTATGCAAGAGGTATCTGGTGAACCCATGCTTACTGACTCCTCTAGTTCCATTCTGTATGTGATATATTCTTGACATTTTTAGAGAAAGCATATACCACTATTTTGTTCATTGCATACATGCTGACTAGATGTTATGGTTAATTAATGCTTCCCTGTGTACCATAATATCTCAGTCAAATTAAGATATATATATTTATATAGAACTGGCCTAAAAAATTTGTCGAGTCACTCTAAAATGCAGTTATTGAATAAATCAGTATTGGAAAGCCTGCATATAAGCAGTCAGACATGGTCAATCATAAGTACAATTTGCATGTTTGACAGACACCAACTTGAGTCTGAAATAACGACCAGTAAAACTTTTCAAAATTGAATCAAAGTTATATATATCTATTGGTCGAGGTGTATGGGCTATTTACCAATCACCCAAGTTGGTCTGTATCTCTTAGTCTCATGGTAAATTGATTCCTTTGTGTCCTAGAGGTCAATGCTTCAAGCTTCGGCTCCCACACTTCTCTCTCGATCTGTTACATTGATGCTGTTCACCAGCTCTCAGCAGTTGGTGGCATTGTGGGTGCTGTGGTGAAGCACAGTAGATGCTGAGGTGAAATCTCGGGTGAGATTCATGGTGGTTGAATCTCAAAGAATGTGAGAGTGGTGTAGTAGTCGAGGTAGTTGGGTCATTTACCAACCAGCCTGGTTGGTCCAAATTTCTTAGTCTCATGGTAAATCAGTCGCTTTGTGTGTTGGAGGTCCGCTGATCGAGCCTCAGCTAGTGTACTTTTCTCTCAATCTGTTACACATATACCTTTCAAAACAGCACTTTTTTAAACCTTTGTTACATTCTGAATGTGATTGATAGCTTCAAGATATTCTTTGCCTCTCATGGTGACAGATGGACTTTAAAAAGAAGTTTCTAGGCTTGAATGAATCATTTAAAACCTACCTCATAGAGAAGAAGTAGAAACTCAATCATTTACCCAACATAACAGCAAAAACTCGATAGTGCTATTCACAAATATCACCATTCAGTTTTCATTATTTTTTCATTTTTTGTCTCAAAAACATAGCTGTGGTCCCTCATTTGAATGAGCTCCATTCTATGGGAACCCTATAGAGATTGCTAGGAGCATGGTGGCTCAGCAGGTAGAGATGCAGGTTGCAAGCCGAGAGGTCCTCTGTTCGATTCCCACCTGTGGCAACTGCATTGTGTTCTTGGGCAAGACACTTAATCCCACTTGCCCACATGGGGGCATGGTGGCTAAGGCATACTGCACATTGATGGTGCTCCTGTCTTCAACCAATCGTAACCTTGCTTGTGTGGAGTTAGTACATTGGGAGTCTGACAGTTGTTTGCCATTGTTCAGTGGTTCTCTTCAGGTCCTCTGGCTTCCTCCACCCATAAGACTGTCTAACACGAGGTGACCGTGGCTGTGAAAAGTGTCATTAAACCCCAATGGATAAATATAGAGATTGCTCTATTGAATCTGTTCATTGGTCTGAATGTGTGCATGTGTGTTCATCCATACGATTTGGTTTATGGACTTGAACCTTCATGTTTTGGCCAGGGATCATGAAAGTTCACAGTAATACTGCCTAGGGGTGAGTGATGAACCCTTTCGATTTGGGGGTCCAAAGGTGAAGTTCACAAAGGTCCAAAGGTGTGCTGCATCCATCTATCCGATTTGGTTTCTGGACTTAAAAACACTTTTCTTGTCTTTGGCTTAGGATCATGAAACGTCACAGATAGACTGCCTGGGGGGAAGCGTTGAACCCTATCAATTTGAGGAGGGAACATGGTGGCTCAGTGGTTACAGCTTTGGACTTCAAACCGAAACGTCTGTGGTTTGATCTTTTCCAGGGTTAACACTTACAGTGCCAAAAGCGACTATTGTCACTTATTTTATGATGATTATCTGTATGTTCAGGTATGTGCAGATCAAACCTACCATCTGATTAATTGCTGGAAAGGGCTGAGAGAGCCCATTCCAACAATTAATCAGATGATAGAGTTTCAAGTATGTCATCAATTTAATTAAACTTCCTTGATTATAGGCATACATAGGGGTCCTCCATATAAGGTAAAGTGGGCTTGGCAGTAAAAGGGTTAACTGCATTCTGTCCTTGGACTAGGCACTTAATCCCGATTGTCTACATGGGGACATGTTCACGCTGTGTACTTAGGCATACTGCATGTCGATGGTGCACTTGTCTTCAACTAATGCTAACCCTGCTTGTGTGGAGTTGGTACATTGATAGTTACTTGCCACTGCTCAGTGGTTTTCTCCAGATACTCGACTTTCTCCACCTGTAAAACTGGCCGACATGAGGTGACTCTGGCTGTCAAAAGTGTCATTAAACCCCAATAAATATGAATAAATATCATTTTGGGGACAAATGGTCAAGGCCACAGTGTGTTCTAACCAAAATGGTTTCCAGACTCTAACTGGACATTGCTTTGGCCTATGATCATGAAACATAACAGATACACTGCCTAGGGACAGAAATGAGCCTTATGGATTTGGTGGATAAAAGGTCAAATGTTAAGGCCAGATGTCACACGGTGCTTTAAGCCAGATATGGTTTCTGGAATATAACTGACAGGGATGAACCCTAACAATCTGGAGGGTCAAAGGTCAAGGTCATAGGGTGCTGTAACCTAAAAATGGCTTCTGACTTGAACTCGATAATATTTTGGTCTTCGATCATGATATTTAACAGATACACTTCTTAGGGGACATGAATGAACACTTATAATTTGTGGGCAAAAGGTCAAAGGTCAAGGTAACAGAGTATGCCTCTCTGAAAACGTTTTCAGTCTCTAATTAAAGGATGCTTCAAGATGGCCTAGAATCATTTGCAGGGCCCCAATGATGATTTTCATTACAAATGTATTCAGTTGGAGAGAGACAACAGGTACTCTCCAATATATTGTAACAAAACAATTATTTATGACTAATATCTCATTAAACTAAAACTCTCCTTGCTGACAGTATGGTATCTTTGAAACAAATACTCATGTTCCAAGTCACATTTGAAAAATAATATTGCACTTCACCACTTAAAATAACTAAGCTTAACCCTTTGAACACTGGTGGTATCTTCCATGCCAGTTAAATGGCAGAAATTGGAAGAGTCCATATCCATTATTTGGGGGTAGAACAATTAATATTTTCAATGTGCAGCCTTCAGGCTGCATGTTGAAAATATTAATTGTTCTACCACACACGTTCACTTAGTAGCTATCATTCTTAATGAAATTATAATGTACATGTATCATGTTCCTGGACTGGAAAAGTGGCCTCTCAAGTTGAAAGAGTTAAAAGACTTATGGAAATCATAAAACAAGGATCAGAGGTGTGATGTTGTTGTTCAAAAGGTGAAGAAAAATGTTACAATTTTAGGTTTGCATGTTTTAAGAATGTAGTTCATATTCATCTAGAAGCAAATTGTATTTATTGACAAAGCTCATTTCAGTTGGGGAGCATTAATCATCTTTTGTGCATACACGTTAATATGTCAGAATAAGAAAGGTTATGGATTTATTGGTGTATAAGGTTACATATTTCTGCACAATGGCTAATCGTGACTGCAACATGGAGATAAAGTCAAGTTTATTCAATCGTTTATACCCATGTTGCCCATTTTAGAAGACTTCCACCCCAAGCATTGGAGACTGGGTCCTCTTTTATCAGTAAAACAGAGCTTGTTACCATAGTAAACAAGCACTGCTTCACCTCCTGAGGTTCCCACCACGGTCCAAGAAGGGTAGATATATTTTACCTTCATAGAATGAAAACTGACAGAATTGACATACAGCTGACTCTTAGTTTATTTTTTTTCTGTATGAATTTTTCATTGATCATAATATTTTTGAGTAATTTTACAGGAATTGACAAAGCATAAATAGAATCAACATATTAGAGCTGGTCGGTGTTGAAATTTTCCCTCGGATCCGTTTTGGTTCGCTCTTGGACGAAAAAAATCAGTTTTCGGTTTCGGTTTTTGTAACACAATACACATTTTCCATATCTTATGTATTAAACTGGGACAGGATAGTACTAAAACATGTTAAATAACAAACAAGTGAACTTGAAATGAAGTAAAACTGTATTGCGATTGTTTCCTGTAAATTTAATGAAAATTTTTTTTATCTGTAATCTGCATACGCCTTCATAAAAAGTCATTCAAGCTCAAGGGCATAGATAGGAGTCGGGAGTGTGTGTCGAGGGGGAGAGGAGGGGGCTCAAACAGTTAGTCACAAAGATGCCGTTTGAGACAGAAACTTTATGATTCCACCATCCTGTCAGATTCGTTTTTCATTTCCATTCACAGCATAGACATGTTGCCTGACATGAAAATAAGTGAAACGGGTCAGAATTTGAGAAAGCAACTGCCCAATTTTAAGGAGAAGTTGCAAACTTTAGAATACGCCATTTACTTTCAGTAAAACAGATACCCATTTCACAATCTAACAAACTTGACAAGTTGACATTTGTACCCGAAAGGAGCAAACTCTAAATCCCAGAATCATTCATTTACAAAGCACTGAAGAGGTTATGCAAATTACCGACAAGATCGTCACCTGACCTGATTTCCATGTCCATTCTTCCTTTCCGTTTGCATTGAATTATCATTCTCAGAGAGTCACTGAATTCTGAGAATTCCCATTACTTCGAAGAACAACCCAGCCACTTGCATTTTGCACGTATAAGTGTATTTTGGATTTTTACTTTCATTCTATTCAAATTTCCAATTGACACTTTGTATGACAGGTATGTGCAGCTAACGTTTTATTAATATTAATTTAACCCCTTTCCTGCAAAAAGGAGTTCCCCAACATCAACTGAGCTTTGAGAGAACTGATACTTTGCAGGTGTAACAGTCTGTTCTTTTTCAATAACAGTGTTGTTCTCTTTGGCGTGATGATTCTGTATGTGGCGACGTGGATTGGAGATATTTACGCACTGGGTGATGACTGACTTATTGCATAATTGGCATTTGGCATTTCTATTGTCGTTTCTTATTGATATGCTACCATGCGTTTTAGCTGACATTTTATTGATTATACAAAATCTATGACGTGCTAAATGTGAATATTCAAAAGTTAAGCAAAACTGAAAATATACGGATTTTAATCTCTTTTTTGGTTCGATTTCGGTTTCCACTAAAAAAATGCGTTTCGGTTTGGGTCAGGTTAAACCGACCAGCTCGACAACATATCAAATTTAAACTTAAACTATTGTAATTGGCTTGATGTTTGACAATTGTTTGCAATTAACAGGGTTATCCATTAACAGGTACGCAGTTAAGTTTCCTTTACTTTATTTCATTATATGAGCCAGGAAGAAATCAATAGTTACTTCTTCAAAAGAATAAAATTTACATTATTTTTACATCATACTGTTTTCATAATATTATGTTGCGAAATGTAGAGATTTATATGCTGTTGTCATCTTTTTCAGCTGATAGGGCTTGGTTTGATTGCTCTCGGAGTTTACATGATTATTGAGAAATCAAAGGTTATAGATATTGTGGGAGAAGGGTTGCTTCCAATTGCTACATATATATTGATAGGAATCGGAGCAGTAGTATTAATAGTTTCTTTTGCTGGATGCTGTGGTGCCATCAAAGAATCAAAATGCTTGCTTATGACAGTACGTAAGTTATTTTGACATTTAGTGTATTTTGTGAACATTTTTTTACTACACCAGATTTTGAAAATGGTAAAAAGAATTTGTTCATGTGTGATTTGTGATATGTTGTTTGTACACTTCATCTGCTCCTTTTACCCTTCATCTGAAGAGGTAAGGTGTCTGAGAGTGGCACTTGATAAGCCTGTTGAACAGAAAACCATCTCTTCACTTCACTGATATTTTCTTTTCAAGTGTGAGAAATTGAACGGAAAAGGCCTATACAAGTTGAGCAAATGATTGTTTTGTTCACCTATTACTCTTCTCAAAAAATTAGGGAAACCAATTGTTTGTTCACCCACATTACTTAACTTAGCAAGAGTTTACTGAAAGTACATTTTGTATTCATTTGTTTAGGTTTGTAGATCCTCATATTGGCCTCAGTGCATTTTATAATGATGATAGTGGGTTTGGAAAAGAGATAGAGTGATGTAACACCCTGTTGGAAAAGGCTCTCTAAGCCCTTTCCATTGGTGTATTCCATCACATCATATTATCAGTTCAGTGGAGAAACTCATAAAATTAGCTATACATTTTTTTTAAAGGGTTTCCTGAGAGAAGATAAAGTGACCTTTTATTGGGTTGCCATAATTTCTAATTTGTGCAAGCATGATTGAATATTGACTGATACTTATTGATACAGTCAAATTTTGTTAAATTGACATGGTGTGCATTGTCATTTGTGGATTCTAGTTAGAATTTTTATGAAAATGCAATAAGGCTATTGAAACAAAATTGTGTCATTGAAAATCTGCTGTATCAATTTTTTTACCTGGAAATCTCTTTCATGATACTATTGTTGGACTAAACCATTTAACCAACCATATCCTGTTTGACAGAGCAAACAACATATAATTGGTTATATTTCTAATTCCAACTATTTTGGGGACTGTGTTGTGGATTTAAAAAAAAATGATAAAAAAGGCCTCCTGCTCTCATCCTAAAATTGAGGAAAAATTTTCTGAGAAACAAGAAATGTTTTTTTTATGGGCCTAACAGATAAGTTTGAGGAGAACTTTGTTCACTACTTGCATTGGTATTTAATGATTGGAACACAGTCTTTAAGAAGATATTACAGTATCCTTAATTAATACTGAAATTGAAACTCCGCCAGGTTTATCATTCAGTTATAATCATTCTGCATATTCTAGGATCTTGAATCGTGTTAGTGTAGTCAGGACCTAGTAGAATTAAGCTCTTAATTTTAAATATGTGCAAGATACAAATCAGAAAATATCTATGTGTATGGACCACAGGGTGTACAGTAAATCCATGTTTTGTTGATAGATTAATGACAGATACATTTCATCATTGCTCATCATTACTTTCCTTTGATGCATCCTGTGAAGTTTGCTTGGTAAGCATACTTGTCCTCATGCTGATTGGAGCAGTCAGTCGATCCCAGCATGGGCAGTCACTACTGTGACATTAAGTTTTTGTGAAAGCTGATTACGAAACATTGACCAGGGATTATCCCCCTTTGGAAATACAGAGGTTTTGCATTCAAGTACATATTTGGGTACCCAACATCGTGTTCATGTTTTTTCACTTCATTGTTACCATAATTTTATTCCTGTTTTTATTATATACAGTAACCCAGCTCTGTTGGGCTATGCTTTGGGTAGGATGGATTAATTAGTTAAAGAGTTATTGGGGACATAAGTCGATATTTTATTTGCCTTCTCAATCCAAATCTTGCCAACAACTGTTGTCCATTAAAAAAAAATAGTTCAGTGTCACTGACAGTTGTTTTAAGCTGAGCATAAATCACTGTCTTTGCACAGTTTCTTTCCTGAGAAAATAATAGTATACCATGTCTCCCCATCAGATTCAACATCGGTGAACCTAATCTACCCTCACCTTTTCCCTAGTATATGTACTATGTATATTATATCACTATCAGGGTGGACTTCATCCAAGAAAAAGTTAAAAAAAAACTCGTAGAAAATGCACAAGAAGCTCTGATAAAATAAAACTGGTAAAATCGACCTGGTGATTCATTAACTGAAAATTTGTTGGTCTAGTGTGTTCTCGCAAATTTATATGTTGTTTCTGTTGGCTGGTCTGTGAATCTACAATCTGAGTCATGTAATACAAGGACACTCTGTACACATGCATGCTGTACCTGTGCCAATATTGGGCTCGATTGGATCATGTAAAGTTATTTATTACATGCCCGTTCTATGAAATCCCCATCTACAGCAACACTAAACCATGCAGAAAATGAAAATGTGTGCGGAATGAAAATCATTGACAAACTATTTCTAAATAGAAGCAAAATTTCACTGGAATTTTCTACAAATCCTCCACCAAAATTACAATTTGAATCACTAGCAAAAGCTAAAAATCGTCCCCCTGCGTTCCAATGTGTTCTATGTGCCAGTAGGCATATAGAACACATTGAAACTAAGGGGACGAAATAGTAACACTGTTTCCCTCGCAAATTTGGTTGGCGATCAAATGTGTTCTTTTTGTTGATAATTGTCAAATAAATTGGCGAGTGTCCTTCTAATAATTGTTTTTATAGACCTGAAGGCATGTAATAAACACAGAATGACACACGCATGTGAATGGGTTAATCGATATGGCACTTGTGCCATCGCAGAAGGACAAAACTCAAGGTTTGTGGCCTCTTGTTTTATCCTTCTGTGCTGACACTCATGCCATGTCGATTAATCCAATCACACACATGTTTCGTTCTGTGTATGTATTTTGAAGTTTGTGGGGGGGGGGGGGGGGAGGGGGGGAGGCCTGAGGGCGAGGGATATAAGACAGTTTTTCCAACTCTTAGGTTAAAATATCCCAACTTTGAGTATGTATATCTTGCTTGGTTGAGTTCAAAATGCTTAGTCATAGAGGATACTGTATTCCTATTGCTATTTAATACTTCACCAAACAAATTTGAAAAAAAATAGTGCCGTGTGTAATACATGAAAATTGCCAATCACAATTTGTTGTTTTTTCCTGTTTTCTTCATTACCAGTATGAACCCATTATGGAGCAAACAAGTTGAGATTCCTTCACTGAGTGTTCATTTTGTCCAGTCAATCTGATACTTAACCCACAAGAAATTGTTATACAAAAGATTTTGATTTTAAGCGAAGCATATTTGTCTAATTAACAACATACTAAAAATCCCCAAAAATCCCACAACGGGAAATTAGGTTTTTGATGACTTATTTCTTTGTGAAAAAATAAAAATAGTCAAATTATACCCCAACCGCCAAGAAATTGCTAAACAAATGTTTGTACTGTTTGGGGGCAGGAATTAGTATGCAAAAGAACATATAAAATATCCCCAGTAATCCCATCATGAGAAGATGTTATTTTGGAGTGAAAACACTTGAAAATACATAAAAATCAGCAAAAATTGGAATTTGCTCAATACTGAGTAAAAGAGTTCAAACAACAATCCTTTCCATGGTACTTTGATCAAAATAATCGTGTACAATATTATACTTGAAATCTCAACTACTGAACACAAGAAAATGAGTAATTTTGAGGTGAAAGTTGTGAAAAAGTAAATAAAATATACAAAAATTGGAATTTCACCACTATTCATTCAAATAGTTCCAAGCACAAACTCTGTCATCATATTATACACTAAATCGGTATGATTAATACATCTCTTAAACTCCAAATCAATGGTAGCAAGAAAAATGTGATTTTGGGGGTAAATGTTTTAAAAATTACCGTTGTATATCTGTCATATATAAATAATAAATATAAAATAATAACTGCTGCAATGTCATTGCTGATCATCTGGAGATCTGATAAATGGTTCTGCTGCAATACAAAATCAGATTTCCATATTATCTGCATTGACATTGCAGCAGCTATTATTTTCCTGGCATTTGCCACACACATTTGAACAGGTGAGTCTGGGGGGTGTGCAACTACACCTTGAGGGCTGAGTGGCACAAACTTTCCATCTGGAACTTTCCACCCCCCACTGACAAGTATCTGCATTTCTCCATGACCAAATTTAATGGTGTGTTTGTAAACTATAATAATACTTCACAGCAGACTGTTAACTGGTAGGTTTTCTGTTTTAGCAAAATATCAAGGCGATGACATTGTATCAACCAGTAGTCTATGTCGTCAAGTATACAGAGATTTTCAGATTCTTTCCCTCCGAACACCAACACCATAGCTTCATAGCCCAAACGTTCAACTTCTCCCAGTGTCAATGACGGATTGAGAAATTTCCATGGAATTACAACGTCTTTCTAGTTAATTATGTTTCTCTGGAACGCACACGTGCTAAAAGTGACGGTCACATAAAGTTTTGCAAACTCGGTGACTTCAAGATTTGAACAACGTAACACTTCTCTCAAGTAATCATACTAAAATGGTACGTGAAATAAAGAAAGTTTTTGCCAATCACGACTGACCTTCCACCTGCACCAATAAAGACCTTGCTGAAGATGATAAGATGTAACTATGCCACAGGTTGCGAGACGTCAAGGTGTAGCTGCCAAAAAATACTCACCTGTTCAAATAATAATTCTTCAGCCCTCTGCTAATTTGTCGTGGTCCTCTGCTAATTTGTCGTGGTCCTCTAATGAAGAGGCCTACAATAATCCAGTTCACAATCGGGCTATTCCTCCCCCTCTCCCCCTCCTAATTTCTCAGCATTCAGTCAAAAAATGATTTTATAATTCCACGTATTGGCGCTTTCTCGATCTCCCTAACTATAAAATTTACCCTTTCCCTCATGTCATTCCCCATCCACTTATCCAACAGGTTTTCATCCCAGTTTTCCATTAGTATTCTACTGAGTCTTGTTCTACTAGGCAAATATTTGGGCCATTCTTGAATGAAGTGTCCCAGGGTCTCCGTTACTCCTAAATATACATTTGTCACACTCTTTCCTCTCCTTTCCCGATTCTCCCCCTTAACTCCAGTGACTTCAATTTCACTTTAAACAACAAAGACCCCCCATAAGATCCATCTAGGTACTCCTCAAAGGCAGGGGCATCTTTTTTGCACAATTTTATGTCAAACCGTCTAAAGAGCTCTTGGTCCTAATCCCAACTCGCTAGTGTCTATTGCAATCATTCAGCACTCTACCCATGATAAGGCTACTGCCCTACTTCAGGCCACCTTCTAAAAAATCTTCAGTCTCTATGGAGTAATTCTCCTTTAGTTCCCTAGTCTGGCTTATCCACCCGGTCTGAATGTTATGGATCAATACATGGTTAAACGTCGTTTTACTCTATCTGCTGTTTGGGGGGAGGGTGGGGGGGGGGGGGGGGGGGGGTTCCAGATAATTTAGGTGGTATAATTTTTCCATATCTGTTCTATATTTAACCAGCATCTACCCAAGTTCCCATCTGACGGCTTCCAGCACAGCTGCGCTGCTTGGTCCAGTTATCCACCAGCCCGCATCACTGTGCAGAACTACCAAGTTCCTCACTTCTGTTTGATTTAAAGTGATCGCATCCATCCCATTTGTTATACTTGGTAACCCCACCCCCTCCCAAATGGTCTTTCCAATGAACACCTGGTTAAGGCTATTACTTTCAAGTAGTTTTAACTGATTGAATAACCTTTTCCCCTTTGTCTTAAGTTTATTTGTGTGGTTTCTGTATATGCCTCCACCTGTAACACATATATTTACTCCCAAGTATTCATATTATCCCATTTCCTCTGCTGTTATATCCTTGTTTTTCTCTTCGCTAATAGAGAAAGCGTGTGGGAAATGCCAGGAAAATAATAACTGCTGCAGTGTCAATGCAGATAATCTAGAAATCTGTCTTCTCATAGCAGCAAAATGATTTATCAAATCTCCAATTATCTGCATTGACACTGCATATAACAGTAATTTTTAAAACAGTTTACCCCCAAAATCACATTTTTTTTGCTACCATTGATTTGAAGTTTAAGAGAGGTGTTAATCGTACAGATTTAGTGTATAATACGATGACAGTGTTTGTGCTTGGAACCATTTGAACAAGTAGTGATGAAATTCCAATTTTTGTACAGTTTATTTACTTTTTCACAATTTTAACCCCAAAATCACACATTTTCTTGTGTTCAGTAATTGGGATTTCAAGTATAATATTGTACATGTTTATTTTGATCTAAGTACCATGGAAATGATTGTTGTTTGAACTTGGGCTGGGCGATATTTCGATATACCGGTAAATTCCGGTACAGTGGAGCCCACTTAATTGGATATCTCTTAATTGTATATCCCTGTTAATTGAATATAATTTTCAAACACAAAACCATTTACCATACCTTCAGTACAAATTTGCTCTGTTAATTGCATATGGGTTGTCGAGTAAACTCCTGTTAATTGTATATAAATTTTTGTAATATGTCGAAAAAATTACTGTGACATGCACCAAATTCCCCTTATTTATCAACCTTTTTGGCCTCAATACATCTAATACAGGCATTTATTCTATTATATCTTGTTTGACAGAGCTCTATGAGCTCCGTCAAACAAGATATAATAGAATAAATGCTCAGTTTACCTCCAGAACTCAGGAAACTGACCAAATCCCTGTTAATTGTATACTCCTGTTAATTGAATAATTTTCACTGGCAAAATGGATATTCAATTAAGAGGATTCTACTGTATTGAAATCGGTACCGGTTAAATATCGTCTATTTTTTGGCAATACCGGTATATCGTCTGTAATGATATTGGTTTGGGTCACATGATAATAAAAATTCAACATGTGTTGTTTCGTAAAATCGCACAGAAAGTTGCTTTGAAAATACAGGAAGTTTATCTTTCCTCATTTCGTGAACAAATGATAAACAGCGAGAGATGTCGAGAGTAACGTTCTATCTTGTTTATTGTCACCGACATGCAAGCATTCATGGAGAAATTATGAAATAAAAATTTAATACTTGTTTGCTAAATTCGTTTGATTATTTTTAATTAGTGAATAATCCCTCTCTCATACAAGCATGTATGCGTGGGATGAGAAAGATTCTTTCCATACATAAAACGGAAAGTCGGAGGGATTACAATTGCATTATGTCATTACATATTGCACGCTGAGTCTCTTTTAATGTCAGGTAAAAAACAATACCTGAGATCTCACGGATGAGTGCCTCTGCACTATAAAAGGTTGAGTCCTCCAGAAAACCACATCTTTGAAAGCTGAGAACTCGGAAACAGCAAAAGTTGTGAAAATAAAAACGAGAGACTTGGAAAAGGGAGGGTGCAGTCCACTGGGTGGGCCGTAATCCCTCCGACTTTCCGTTTTATGTGTGGAAAGAATCTTTCTCATCCCTCGCTTACATGCTTGTATGAGAGGGGGATTCTTTCCCACATAAAACTCCAAGTCTCCTGGATTACAATTGCATATTGAACGTTTCACAACTTTTGAGATATCCATCAATTATGATAACGTAAACATACATACCGCGAGATCCATGTTCATAAGAAAATGTATGATAGATAAAAACAAAATTCACTGTTCTTCATTTAATGAATCCTCTGAACAAATATAATTGTGAACACTGAAGAAAATAGCATAGTCTTAGCAATTGTCTTGTCGTTCCAGGTTCTGCAGTATTGCATCCGAAAACCTCAAATCTGTATTCTCTCTAAAATAAAAATGATAGAATCTCTGAGCAGATGACTAATTTGCAGTTTTCAAGATATTCCTTAGTGTTACCCCTGATTTCAATGCCGCTGATGTTGCAGCCCCTCGTGTGGAATGAGGTCTAAAGAAAGTGGTAATTCCAGCTTGTTGTAAGCTATCTGCTATCCATCTCGAGATAGTAGATGTTGTTACACTCTTGTATGTTTTATAAGAAATAAACAAATTAGAACATTTCCTGATGTCTTTAGTTTTCTTAAGATATTCCTTCAACGTACATATGACACATATTTTGTTGTTTTTAAATTGTGACAGCTGAACTTCTTGAGTCACATGCGATGGTCATGATGTTTTTGTCAACTCTTGAATATGAAACACCACTGCATTACCAGATTCAGTCTTAAATCTAAAGCCCTTAATGTTTGAGATCTGGCAGCTGTAGTTAATGCCACTAGGCAAACTAATTTATAGGTAAGTTGTTTCAACGTTAAATCAGATAGAGGTGTCAATGAAGCTAGATGTGTTAATAGTTGGCGGACATCCCAAGTGGACGTATATTTTGGTAAGGGAGGTTTATTGTTAAAAATACCCCTTAGAACTCTATTAATAATAGGAGACGTAGTGAACGACGTCCCGCAAGTAATAAGCATTGTCTGGTTAATCATAGATCCATGAGTGTTGATTACACTGTATGATTTTTCTTGGTCAGCTCAAATAATCGGCTACTACATCCTCAGTTGTTTCACAGGGATCAAATGATTGTTCAAGACACCAAAGATACCATCGCTTCCATGCCAGACCATATTGCTTTCTCGATGATTTTCTCCAAGATTGCAAAATGTATGAGATAGCGATGTCTGAAATTCCGTTTGTCTGCAATTTTTTGCGGATATACTGCATGCGTGTAGGTGCAGTTTCTGACCCATAGGGTGGTGATTTGTATGCCCAGGTAAGGTGAGTTTCTCCCAACTCGCATGGATGAGTAGTGGGTTTGCAATAAGTAGCTGTAAAAGTATTGGGAACCATGGTTGAGTAGGCATTTGGGCACAATGATTAGAGCTTTGCTCACCTGATCCTGTTGCACTTTCCTGAGTATCTTCATCAACAAACTGAAAGGAGAACAAATATATGGGTTAAATGGTGACCAATCCAATGTAAATGCATCAATGTGGAAAGCTGCAGGATCAGGTACCCAAGAAACATATTTCTTAACTTCACAATTCCTGGCCGAAGCGAATAGGTCAATGTCGGGTAAAAAAGTATGAATACAGATTTCCTGAAAAATGTTTGGTTCAAGGTGCCATTCTGCTGATTCACAAAAATCCCTGGATAACCAATCCGCTCTAACATTGGATTTTCCTGGAATATGAGTTGCCGAAAGATAAATTTTCCTGTGATGTGTCCAAAGAAAAATTTCTTTTGAAAGTTCAAACAATCTAGCTTTGTTCCCCCTACCTTGTTGATATAAGAAATAGCTGTCGTATTATCAGATTGTATGCAGATATGACAGTCTGTTTCCTTGGAGCAGATGTTCTGTAACCCTAAAAACATTGCTTTAAGTTCCAGAAAATTAATATGGTGTTTTTGATCAGATTCACTCCATTGCAAGTCGAAATATTTTTATAAATTGCACCCCAACCAATGCATGAGGCATTGGTTTCTAAAATTCCTGAAATGTTTTGGGGACTGATACTACAACCATTCAGTGATTCAGCATTACAAAACCACCATTGAACTTCGGTCTTTGCTTTTTGGGACAAAACCATGATCCCATCAAAGTCTGAATTATTCTCATGAAATGCCCTGTCCTTATCATAATCTAAATACCTGTAGAACAACCGGCCTAACCAAATTGCTCTCATTGAAGATGTATATATACTTACTAGTGAGGCAACTTGTCGGATGGAACACTTTGTTTTTGCAAGCACTTGGCAATAAGATTAGAAATTTTTACTTGTGGAAGAAAAATCTTATATTGTTCTGAGTCAATGATAAACCCTAGATAAGTAATGCATCTAGAAGGGTGTATGCAAGATTTTTCCCAATTTATTTCAAATCCCACGGCTTGCAGAGTATTGATTAATAGCTCTGTGTGTGTTTTACAAGAGTCAAATTCTAAATTAGCGACTAGAGAGTCATCTATATTGTAGAAAGATTTTATCCCTTGTTTCCTTAAAAAAGAAAAGATTGGTTTCAAAACTTTGGTGAACACTCGTGGCACTATACAGATTCCAGAAGGAAGGCACTGGAATTTGTACAATACATTATCCCATCTGAATTTTAAAAATTTTTGATCTTGATCATGAATTGGAACGCTAAAAAATGCGTCTTTCAAATCGACAGATGTGAAATATTCCATCGGTTGGATGGATTGGAGGACTACATCGATTGTTTCTTGTTTAAAATGAAAATAACTTAAGAATTTATTTAGATTTTTAAAATTAATTACTGGACGAAACTTTCCATTTTTCTTCTCACGAAGAAAAAGATTGGATACAAATTGTCCATGTTGTTCACTCAATGTAATAATTGCCCCCTTTTTTAGTAATTCCTGAATTTCTTGGGACATAAGGGAAGCTTCTTGGTTTGTGAATGTTATTGGTCGAGCTTCCATAATTTGGACAGGTTGACTATCAAATTCTAGTCGATATCCATTGATAACTTCAATTACCCATGGGTCATATGTAAAAGCCTTCCATTTATGTACAAACTGTCTTAAGTTTTCCAGTGATCTTAAATGTTTTTGGCTGAGTATGCAAGGTTAATCCTAAGATAGTTTCACATGTACTCACCTTTACTTGTTTTGATTCTGGATGTCTCTGTTTTTCTGTGTCTGCCATGGCTGCCTGCGCTGATATTGGTACGGTCGCCGTCTGCGACCTGCATATCTCATGCAGCCCCTTTGGCCCAAGCCTCTCCCTAAAAAAGGGCGATTGTTGTATCCTGACATTGATAAAGACTCTGTCAAAGACCTGTTATTGGCAGTGCGAATGAGTTCATTAATTTCTTTTATGCATTTGTAAATGTCTGACCCAAACAAAAAATTTGATATTTTGTTGTCGGCTGAAAAAAGGCTCTTGTATGAATTTTTGAAAATATGTCTCAGTACATTTCGCCTCATCATTGAAATTTCATATTGTGTGTTTGTTTGCATTAACAAATTATCAATTGCCAGTTTTTTAGGCGATCAAGGTTAGGTGTTTTATCTCTTAACTCTTCTGTAATTTGTAGGGTTGCCGATGTAGCAGCGGACAGAGTGCACTGCACTTTTTGCATATTGCAATCTCTAACACGAAAATTTGAATTTTTAATCTGGCACCATATTTCAGGATTAATGCGGGGAGGCGCAATTAGCGAAGCATTCTCTCGGACCGGATATCGGTCAACCTGTTTGTCCAATTTTTCTTTTTCCCCTGGGGTGACTGCATTCCTGTTGGCATAGGTTGCCATATTGTCGTTAATATTTGGCCCTGTTTTAACTGAATTGTATTCTGTAATATCTGGCATTTCAAAATCAGCCTCTTCCATGAGGTCATTATCTAAAGATAAAATCGGTGAGCCAGAATCAAATAAATCTTTCATTTCTTGAATGCTATCCGCCGCATCCGGGTTGTTTGCGGTGATTTGAATATTGTCAATATTATCTGAATAAACTTTATTCGATGCTGTCAGCCCATTCCCAATGCCTGAATTAAAGTTATTGTGATTTTGGGAACGTTTGGTGCTGCTATGAGAATCGGTTTGTTTATTATTAGGCAGATTCGACTTGGTCGTGTTTGCCTTGGTTGATTGTGAATGCCTGTATTGTGCTGGTGGAAATTCATCACCCGCTTCTACCTTTTGAAGTCTACTACTGAGACTCAAAATGGAAGACAAAATCTCCTGCAGTAGAGCAGATGTGTCATTTACCGTTGGTGGTGAAATTGGAATTGCGACTGTGCCGCGATCTTCAAACTTGGCCAAGTTGGCCTCTTGTGATTTAAGCTGCTTTGCAGCAGATGCTGAAGCGGAAGTATTAAATTTTGTGTTGCTAACCAAACAGGAGTTATCTCCCTTATTGCTTTCACAATGTTTACGTTTCCGTAATGTACCAGTTGACAATTTCCCCATATTATGCGATTCAGAATGCGACTTAGTCGTCTGTGAATTTCGTTTCGTAATGCCAATTTCTTTGAATCGAGCATCCGATTTTGAGACAAATTCCCCACTTAAATATCCTTGTATGCTGCTCTCTTCTGTGTCCGATACAAAAATGCTGAGGACTTCGTCCTGATCATCCACATCGCTATTAAAATTTCCATGGCTATGAGAATCAATGTCTTGTTGTAAATTTAACGGATCGTTGGAATGTTTTGTACTTTTATGTAAGGGGGATGTCTTCCTTTTTGGCATAATGATTGAAAATAAAATATGTGAAGTGTTCAGTGTGCAGTCTCACGACAAAAGATGTGGTCTTCTGGAGGCCTCAACCTTTTATAGTGCAGAGGCACTCATCCGTGAGATCTCAGGTATTGTTTTTTACCTGACGTTAAAAGAGACTCAGCGTGCAATATGTAACGACATAATGCAATTGTAATCCAGGAGACTTGGAGTTTTATGTGGGAAAGAATTAAAGTAGCATACATCACACAAATAGTTTGTTGTTACACGGAAAACACACCCGACTGTCACGCTTAATTCATTGTCAGCAATCTGACACAAAAATGTTTCAAATCACACATATTCACAATTGCGAAATGTGCAACAATTTTTGTCAACTATGACAGGTGTGATGCCATCATTGGGAGAAAACATTGTCGACTGGTGATTGACACCTGCAGACTATCATAAAAGTGAAGGGTGATCATGTCTTGGAGGCGTGCTTAATATCAACAGACCGACTGGCCTGACATGTGACAGATGACATTTGACATTGTCATCTGAGGAAGTTCACTGCTGGAAGATAGCAGAAGGGGAGGAGCTACTACTGGTTCTTTGTGAAACCAGGCCCTCGGAATTCCATCAACTGGACACCCGTTGTTTTGATAAAAAAGTTTTGTTTGCCACTGTTTTCATGAAGCCACACATACGCAATTAACACAATGTGACAATTGACTGGCTCAGTAATTAAACGCTTATCAGTCAAGAGAGGCTGTCCATGTTTTTACAGGAATTAAATTGACAAAGACTAATTTACTTGCATCCCAGATTCAGATGAAAGCCAGTAAACCCATGATAATTTTATGGCTTATTATCGTATTAAACAATATTTCAATAACTTTGTAGACATGGATTATTATGGTCTTCCAATCAAATCACTCATTTTCCCAGAGCAGTAAGTGATACTTCTATCTTTTGCTCCAAAAATATCTTTTTTATTCAAGATATCCCTTGCATTTAATATGTGTTTCATACACTGCTGCACGATATACCAGTATATCGCAATATTTTTTCTGATATCGTTACCGGTATTCAGATTCCCATATCGCCCAGCCCTAGTTTGAACTCCTTTAATGAGTATTGAGCAAATTCCATTTTCTCTGATTTTACTGAATTTTTCAATGTTTTTACCCCAAAATAACCATTTTCCCGTGATGGGATTAATGGGGATTTTTCATAGGTTTTTTTACATACTAATTCCTGTCCAAAAATAATACAAACATTTGTATAGCAATTTCTTGGTGGTTGGGCTATAATTTGACTTGATTGACTGGACGAATAAGTTATGATTTGAAAAAAAGTTGTTTTTGCATGAAATTATTACAAGTGTTGTTTGAAGGCCATATGAAGCATAAAAGAGTTAACTGGAAGAGTGCTAAATTATTTTGGCCTTCAAAATTTGTTTGTTTACATCTTTGCCACGTTATAATTTATGGGAGAGTACCTGCGGCCACTCTCCCATAAATTGCAACAAGGCAAATCTTATACCGGTAGACTAAATAATTCCACTTTGAAAATAATATGAAGCACAAACATACTATATAGATCCTTTAATCTGTGGTACCTGAATTTTAGCGTAAAGTCCAAATATGGGCTTCCAGCACTCTACTAGTTAAAGTGCAGATGCTTGCACAGCAGATGAATGAATGACTTTGACATTAGCATGCAAAAAAATAAATATTGAAACCTGCAGAAGATTGTTTTCAGATGACTTAATTTATAATGTAATTGATAAGGAGTTATGAGAGGGGGGTGGGGGGGGGCATGAAATGAGGATGTGCTGAAATGAAATGTATGTTTTACAGTACAGTGGAGCCCACTTCAAACAGGCCATATCTTCATTTAATAACCATTTTAATTGCATTCAAATTCCAAATGCCAACCCATTTACCATACCTTCAGTGCATATTTGACCTGTTAATTGCATAAAGGTTTACAGAGTAAACTCCATTTATTGAATAAAAAGTATTGTGATCCATCAATGATT
Source organism: Pictodentalium vernedei (assembly GCA_031216915.1). Taxonomy (NCBI): domain Eukaryota; kingdom Metazoa; phylum Mollusca; class Scaphopoda; order Dentaliida; family Dentaliidae; genus Pictodentalium; species Pictodentalium vernedei. The sequence goes on along the minus strand of CM062289.1, from coordinate 167,308,494 downwards.
ACTCATTCTGCCACACAGTTCCCCATAGTTATAGACTTATATGGCTCCTGTTAATACACTACTCCTCCTGTTAATTGAATATTTTTCACTGGCAAATTGACTTTCCAATTAATAGGGTTCCACTGTATTATTAGAACAGTTGTGTATAACAATGAATATATAGTATTATATTTTCTTAATTATTTAAATATTTTTCTGCAGTAATTTTCTGTGACCTCTTTTAGGAGTTCTCAGTTGAATGTGGTCTATTTTATCTTTGCAGTATTTTATATGTCTATTGTTGGTGTTCCTTGTAGAGGCTGCTGCAGCTGTTTTGGCATATATGTATTATGATGAGGTGTGTATAAGTAAAAGAAAGTCATTTAAAATCATGATATTATTCTTTTTAACTTAAATTCTTCATCATTTGATAATTCAGAGTGAACATTTTTGTTTGCATTGTGAAATGTATAAATCGCCTAACTTTTCAAATAATGCCTGGGAAATGTTTGTTTTACGATAACTGGTTAGGCCCCACAAAGTAGATCTTCTGTTTCTCAGGCCATTCATTCTTTGTAAAATTGCATGCAGGTGGTCAGTTTTTTATTGTATTTTTTATTTTTATCATTATTTCATTGCCACTAAAAATTCATGTTCTTGGTTTGCTTAATGTTTTAGGCCTCATAATCTACAGAATAATATGGGATGTGATGTATTTTGTCCCTTGAGTGCAAGATGGCTTTGCAGTGGTAAAGCAGTGCCTTGTTGCACTCAGGGGACAAATTTTTCAATTTTATTAGCTTGGGTAAAATATCAGACATAAACCATTCAATTCTTATGTTTTTTTAAGTGTGCATTGGTTGTAAAAAACAGCATGTGGCAGCCAAAAGGACAATGCAAAAGGGCCTGAAAAACAGATTTTTAACTTTTTTTTAGGCCTTAATAAATACACATTGAAAAGGTAGCTTTGTAAGGGCAAAGGGCAAAGACAAAAATAAAGCAATGCAGTGTAGCCCACTTAATTGGATATCTCTTAATTGTATATCCCTGTTAATTGAATATAATTTTCAAACACAAAACCATTTACCATACCTTCAGTACAAATTTGATCTGTTAATTGCATATGGGTTGTAGAGTAAACTCCTGTTAATTGTATATAAATTTTTGTAATATGTCAAAAAAATTACTGTGACACGCACCAAATTTTCCTTATTTATCAACCTTTTTGGCCTCACTACATCCAATACAGACATTTATTCTATTATATCTTGTTTGACAGAGCTCTATGAGCTCTGTCAAACAAGATATAATAGAATAAATGCTCAGTTTACCTCCAGAACACAGGAAACTGACCAAATCCCTGTTAATTGTATACTCCTTTTAATTGAATAATTTTCACTGGCAAAATGGATATTCAATTAAGAGGATTCTACTGTATATATATATAGACATTGAATAAGCCACAGCATTCTTTATGGATATGATATACTGCAAAATAATATGTACATTGAAAGAACTTGAAAGTGTTACGAATGTACAAGTCAGTTTATTGGACAGTGTATGAAAACAAAACCCCACTGGACAACATTGTTCATTGGCAGGTTTGTGTGAGCTCAGCAAAAGATCAAATCACATCATTATCATGGGCTTCTTCATATGAACTCAGCTGTTTATATTTACTCATACCAAAATTGATTTGTGATGGTTGCCTGTATATTTTGGTTATGGAAATGATGAGGAAAGATCCTGAAAAAATTCTGTAATTATAATCTAGAAAAACTGTGCAAACCATGGTTGAAGAACTAAATAGAAAGATTATTGTGGTAATCTGTGTGGCCTTTGCACATGTTTAATCTTGCTTTGAAATGGCTAGCTAATCAACCAGTTATGAATCGGTTACTGATGTAACCAGTTAAAATCTGGTCACATTTCAACCAAATTATGATTGATGCAATCACCACAGACTGAAAATTTCAGTAGCCTTCAAATTAATGAGTGTAAATATATGTTACTTGTATGCCCTTGTTCCTAATATTGTCTATTTATCAGTAATTGAGTGCTGCCAGGAATTATTTTTTTTAAAAGTTGACAGACAGTATATTGAGTTGTTTGAATTTCATACCACAATAATAGGTGGGTTGTGTTTTTTGGTATTATTGTGTTGAACACTTTGTGCACCATGGAAAGAACAAGGAAATCCAAAACAAATGTCAGTACTGTTGGAATATGGACAAAAGCACATCAGTTTTGAATTTATTTGAATTTTTTTTTCATTTGCCAAAAGGGAGTCTAGTGCACAATATTGTAGGTATGAGGTGTATGAGGTGACAAACGATTTTATATTGATTTGTGAAAGACAAAGAAATGGGCATAATGTGGTGTGGGTGATAACTATGGTTCACATGTCATGGACATTGAGCAGGTTCGATTGGTTGGCTGATCCCTGTTTACAGGTTATTATTAATTTCTGTTTGTCAGATTACCATCAGTCTTTTCACAGTGTACATACAGTTTGTTTGTATGCTTGTTCATTGGGGTTAACAACACTTTCAGTAGCTAAGATCAAATGATGTTGAACCATTTTACATGTGAAGGAAGCCGGACAACCCAGAGAGAATTACCGAGCAACAGCAAGCAACTGTCTAACTTACTAACCCAGCACAAGCAGAGTTAGCAGTGGTTAAAGGCACGTGCACCATCAGTGTGCAGTATGCCTTAGTACAAAGTGCCACTGTGGTGGCAGTCGGGATTAGCCCTTTACCTAACTAATTGGCTGAATCCGCCCGCGTAATTATCAAATTTAGCAGTTGAAAAAAATATAATTTTAAAAAAGTTTTAATAAAGCCATATCATGTGACCCCTCATTGGAACGAGCTCATCCAATAAGTGGTCATATGATATGGTAACATTGAAATTTTTTGATAAATGATGAAAAACAATAATTAAAGTAATAAATTTTGATATCCTATGTGTTGGGTAAAGGGTTAAGTGACTTGTCCAAGGACACAACGTAGATGCAGCAGGTCAGGATAATAACCAACAACTTTTCAGTTTAAAGAGCAAAGCTCTTAACCAATGAGCTACTGCACTCCCTGTGTATACATATAGAAAGAAGTGACTGATTGTGCATTGACTGTTAATCCTTTACCAAAGGTCACAGCCACAACTGGTGAGTGCTGTTCACAAAAATTGCTGTTCATATTTTCTTAGTTTTTCCATTTTTGCCTCAACGACATGGCTTATGATTCCTCATTGGACCAGGCTATTTGAGCTTGTTCCAATGAGGGGTAATAAGCAATGTTTTTGAGGCAAAAAATGAAAGTTTGAAGTTGGTCAAATGTTTTTTGAAAGTATTTTCATTGCCTGCCTAATTTGTCACATGTTAACTTTTTAGCTCACCTGACTGAAAGTCAAGGGAGCTTTAATGATCACTTTCTGTCCGTCGTCCATCCGGCATTAACTTTACATTATCGACTTCTCCTCCTAAACCCCTTGGCCGAATTGAACCAAATTTGATAGGCATGGTCCTTATCATATGTCAATTCAAGTTTGTTCAAATAAAGTTGCCACGCTCCTTAGGGAGAGGGTGGGGGAAAATGCTCCAAAATTTAAAAAAATCTTCTCATGAACCAGTGGGTACAATGACTTGATATGTGGTGTGGAGCTTCCTTTTGAGGTGTAGAATCAAGTTTGTTCAAATGAAGTTCTCGGAGCAATATTTGCCTTCGTAATGGGAGGTGCAAGATTTTTGGCCCCGCCCAAATTTGGTATGTGGTATTATTGAGTCATAAGTACTTGATTCATGCCAAAAAAAAAATCTTGTGTCACCGTGGGAATAGAGATGAGCCGATAACTGGATCGGTATATCGGACCCCACTGATAACTATCATATCGGTTAGATATTGGTTTACCCGTCACTGGGAAACTTTTCTGATCCGATATTGCTAAAAGGTGAAAACTCTAAATTTTAACAGTTCGATGTTAATTTCAACCTCCAAATGCCAGTGAGTACCGTCATCTTCGGTGTGCATTCTTCGTTGTAAAATTTCATCAGTTTGTAGTTTCGTCAAAATCTATTCATTGATCAGATTCCAGCCCATTTCACTTCTCAACGTAATTTGTTGAAATGGACCAGTCAGCAATGGCAGACACTTTTGTCAACTTGTTTACACATTATACGTTGTCGTTGTTCACATGCCTGTCAACAGTAACTCAAAATTGACAGCTTAGGCCTCGCCTTATGCAAAACTTAGTTACCCAATTGGTCGATCAAAGTTGAAAGAATAAAAACACTGCGAGAATGTGGGCGGGATTCTGCAGATGTTCCAAGACAGTTTTTAGCTTAACTTGACAAAGTCAAGATAAGCTATTGCCATCACGCGCGCGGAAGTCTGTGAGTCTGTTCACATTTTCCTTTAGCACGGGCTACACCCTGCAGTTCTTGTCTGACCGTCACAAAATTTCATATGCAGGTTTGGCGTCATGTCCAGATGAGAACGTCCCGTTTTGGTTGTGATCGGCCAACCGGTATGGCTGCCCGAGCCCAAAACCCAAAAACCCGAGCCAAAAGCCTGAAAACCTTTAGCACAGTCTTCAGTTCATATTTATGAAGGGATTTCATTGTAACTTGGTTGGTGACTTCATATAATGTCTAGATGAGAACAGCCCCTTTTGGACACCATTAGGCAACTGTAACGGCTACAGGGGCCTGAAGCCCAAAAACCTTTAGCACAGTCTACAGGTGATATTTATGAAGGGATTTCATTGTACCTTGGTAGGATGACTCCAAATAATGTCTAGATGAGAACGTCCCCTTTTGGTCGCGATCATTCAGCCTTGATGGCAGCCTGAGCCCAAAACCCCAAAGCCTTTAGCATAGTCTATAAGTCATATTTATGGAAGGATTTCATTGTAGCCTGTTAGTTTGACTCCATATAATGCCTAGATGATGACATCCCCTTTTCATCGTGATTGGTCAACTGTGACGGCTTCAGGAGCCTGAAGCCTGAAAACCTTGAGCACAGTCTACAGGTCATATTTATGAAGGGATTTCATTGTAACTTCGTAGGATCACTCCAGATGATGCCCAGATGAGAATGTCCCCTTTTGGTTGCGATCATTCAACCATGATAGCTGCCCGAGCCCAAAGCCCAAAAACCTTTAGCACAGTCTACAGGTCATATTTATGAAGGGATTTCATTGTAACTTAGTAGGTTGACTTCATATAATGTCTAGATGAGAATGTCCCCTTTGGACGCAATTGGGAAACTGATGGCTACAGGGGCCCGAAGCCCGAAAATCTTTAGCACAGTCTACAGGCCATATTTATGAAGGGATTTCAATGTAACTTGATAGGATGACTCGTTTTGGAATAATTTCACTGTAACTTGGTAACTTTCTTTGATATACATTAACTGTGAGGACCACATACATTAACTGTGAGGTCATATTTACCCACCCCTCAGCTCTTTAGTACAGTGTACACCTCATATTATTTTCATCAAAAACATAGCATACAGGCAACAGAAATGAACATATTCCCAATTATCACAATTCTTGTCTTATTTCATAATCCTTTCATAAACATTGAACATTATCCTTTTTTATCAAACACAAAACACAAGTTAAGCTACAATGTCATTGACACTTTCATTTGTCTTTCGTTTTGGAAGAACGCACATGATTGTATAGTCACTAACTTTAACTCTTTCTCCACCGCAACTCGCCAGCCACCTTTCATCTCGAATGATAGCCAGTGGAAATATTTCAAAGGTGTAACACGTAACAGGTATTATTCACTGTACCGACACGTTCTCTTTCCAATCATTATCGGATCTACATCATAAAAAATAACGTATTTGTTGGCTACCTGCCTGCTTTTATGAGTACTGCTAAAGAAGTAGATATGGGAGTTCCTGTTGATTACCGCTGTCGGATCGGTATCGGCCTATATATTTTTCAGAATTATCGGATATCAGCAAAAGCCGATAAGTATGTTACCCTCACAACTCTATGTGGGAACCCCAGTAGCTAAAAATAGAAATATTTCAAATTCCCATATTTCCCAAACCACATGGAATAGAGAACTGTTATTTGGTATGAAGCATCCTTAGGACAAGTAGAATGGAATGATCAAAAACAAATTGCCATTGGTTGTGTCAGGATGTTATTTAGTGGGGGGGCATCGAAAAAATGCTGAGTCAGCATATTTGCAAAAATAAAAAAAATTTCTTCACCAGAAGATCAGAACCAGATTCAAGTTTGTTCAAATCGGGTCCTAGGGTAAATATGTGAGCCCTCTATGGAGCCCAAAGTTTTAACTTAGTGCAATTTAAAGATTTCTTTAAAAATCTTCTTCAGATCCACCAGGCAGAATTCTTTCATGTTTAGTATGTGACATCTCTAGTTTAGAAATGTATCATAACCATTTCAGGGGAAAAAACTTATGAAGAATTACACAGTAATTGTGGCCTTTTTTCAGATTCAAGTTTGTTCAAATCGGGCCCTAGGGTTAATATTTGGGCTCTCTATTGGAGCCCAAAGTTTAACTTAGTGCAATTTAAAGATTTCTTTAAAAATCTTCTTAAGATCACCAGGCAGAATTCTTTCATGTTTAGTATGTGACATTTCTAGTTTAGAAATGTATCATAACCATTTCAGGGGTAAAAACTTCTGAAGAATTACACAGTAATTGTGGCCTTTTTTCAGATTCAAGTTTGTTCAAATCAGGTCCTAGGGTTAATATTTGGGCTCTCTATTGGAGCCCAAAGTTTAACTTGGTGCAGTTTAAAAATTTCTTTAAAAATCTTCTTCCTCAGATCTGCCAGGCAGAATTCTTTCATGTTTAGTATGCGACATCTCTAGTTTAGAAATGTATCATAACCTTTGATTTCAGTAGTAAAAACTCATAAAGAATATTTGATAATTGTGACCTTTTTTAAAAAATTAAATCCTCTTTCACTCTGAAACTTGTAATGTGATGAGAGTTATTAAGTATATCAAGAATTACAAAAGTGGTCTACTTCTGAACATGTTGGGGTGCTAAAAGTAACACTGAAAATCGAGGACTCGATATATTATATGCTAGAGTTGGGCAGTTTAGATTTTTCAGATTCGGTTTGGGTTTGATTTCAAGAAAAACTCTTGGTTTTATTTCAGTTTTTCTATGTGTTAACAACATATAGTAAATAACACATCAGGCTCGTCAAGTTGGAAAAAATCTCTCAATGGTTTGTACAACACCACTCTCCACAAAAAGCCCTGCCTAAAAGTATCTACATTGGGTTCAGCCTAACTTCTCTTTGATCATTCTTAGGGGGGGGGGGGGGGGGGGGGTTCTAGGGGATCAGATGCTAAGCCTATTGAGTTAGAAAAAACAGAAATTAGGGTAACAAATGAATAAAATTCATCTAATCAGTGTTGTGTTCTCATTGTCACAATTCTCTCTTATTGAATCGTCCGGTGGACAAGTCAGTAGGGGAGAGAATGCGACAATGAGAAGATGACTGGGTAGACTAAGTGTCGAGAGTCTTTAGGGACCACTATTCCAGTTACATCCCAGTAAGATTATTTGATAAGTTTGCACAAACTCAGTAAAACAATTCAGCCATTTTTGGCTGTGTCTTACGGTTTTGTTTTCCAGTTTAACACAAAAACTGGAAAAATGCCCAACTCTATTATGTGCCCATTGTTATGTAAATAGTATGAAAACAGAAATAATTTTGAGATTCCTAATTATGTTTTTGAGATTTAATTGAAAATTTTTTTTCTTAAGAGAAACGGACAAAACTGTTACAATGTTATTCAAATATTAACAAAGTAAAATAGAAATAGTTATCAGTCACTGCTAGGAATTAATTAACAATCATCTTCTCAAAATAAATTTCAACACTCAGCTTTGGAGATGTTAAAACTTTCCAGTAGGTGTGTAAAAGATGATGGCCTGCAGTATTCAAAAGAATCCAGTGTACATTTATTTTATTTTATTGGTGTTTAAGGTCACATACTTATGCACAATGGCTAATCATGACCGTGACAGTTTTACGGGTGGAGGAAGCCGGCGTACTCGGAGAGAACCACCGAGCAACGACAAGCAGCGGCAAGCTCCCCAACATCATAACTCCGCACTGCAGCACAGGCAGGGTTAGATTGGTTGAAGACATGCGCACCATCGACGTGCAATACGCCTTAGTACACGGCGTCATCGTGCCCCCATGTGTACCAGCGTGGTTAAGTGGCTTGCCCAGGGACACAATGCAGGAGTCCGAATCGATCGCTTAGAGGTCACCCATCCGAGGACAAACCGGGCCCGACGTTGTTTAACTTCGGTGATCTGATGAGAACTGGTGACCACAACGCCACCGCGCCCCCTATCAAGTGTACAATAAGTTCTGGTAAACAAATATTCAGATTATCAAAAACACTGATATGAGAATTCCAAAAAATTTTAACACTTTACCCAATCCACATGATATAGAAATTTATTTAAGATGTTTTCAAATTTTTCGAAAAATATCAACAAAACCACATCATGTGCACATCATTGGAATGAGCTCAATGAGCTCATTGCAGTGAGGGTCACATGATATGGTTTTGTTGACATTTTTTGAAAAATGATATTTTTTCAACTGCTCAATTTGTAAATTATGCGAGCAGATGCAGCTGATTTGTTAGGTAATGGGTTAATGTAACATGGAATAATGCATCAGGGAATTTAAGAAGTTCAGCTTGTGGTACAGATTTCAATGAGATTGGATTAGTTAATTCCTACTTGCAGTGAGGTAAAATTTGCTTCTTGAATTTTGATATTCCAACATCAGTGTTCAGGACATTAAAAACAAAATTGTCAATAAGGGTATCTTGTCGATTGGTTAGTGTGGATTTATGATAGGGCATCTGTTGACGTGGGGATCACCATTTAGTGTCTCAGGTCCTATGTGGCCTTTTGTGTTTGGTATGCAGGTATTTGTTCATGAGGATCAATTTTAGCCCTGCTCATTTCAGTGTTCAAGAGTTATTGGCCTTCAAATGTTTAGGAGCAAGTTTGGGTGCCTAAAGGTGTATAGGCAGTTAGGCACACATTTGTGAACTTCTGTCTGCCTTTTGTTGCCATTGTGGCAAAATCCTTTCTGAAACAATTTGATAAATTTACTGGAACTCTCTTTTTCTTGCAAAACACAATTTATAACCTCTTAGTGTTATCAGTTTCACAAATTCATTCCAGTGTTGGTAAAAAGTTGTATTTTGTAAAATAAAGAAAAATTGAGTGTTTCATATTAACATTTTGCAGATGTGGCAATTTACAAACTAAATGGCTAACCCTTTAAGAATTTTATTTCCAACAGGTACAAATTTGAGTAGTTTTATGGTTAAATTCCTATAAGGATAAGGTCCTTCTTATGAGCTTATTGGCCCAAAGTTCCCAGTGCTTTGGACGAAAGGTTGAAGTCAGATCTCATCTGCCATATAAGGCAGTCACAAATATCTGCTTGTATAAGTCTGGCATTACGTGTACACTCCATACGAAAAAATTATCCAAAAATCGACTGAGTGTGTTATGTGTAATTACATAATGTCAGACGACCACTCACTAATCAGTGTTGATTGGACTGTATTGGGAAAAGATTCGCCAATTAACATATTAATTTCTGTTCACTAAATCTTTTTTTTGTACATGGTACATTTTGTTTGGGAATTTTGTATATCAAATAAAATCTTTAAAGGTGAAAATCGGTTCCGTAAATCCCGTTATTTTGTGTGATAAATTTGACCAAAAAAATGAGAATTTCGCCGATCACATGCAACAGTGTGGCTCTTCCATCAATTGGATCTACATTGCATGAAATATTCTGAAGTCATTGGAGACTGGCGAACAAACTCAGTATTCAGTCTGTTTTTCAACAGACACGGAAAGTTATAGATTGCTTATACATTTTTATTTTTGAACATTAAGGGAATTTACCTGCTTTTGTCAGGGGAATAACATCATAATCCACCCAAATGTCAAATTATAACACGATTTTTGTGACGTATTTGGCAGCTATTTACAGCCTCGGAAATTCAGTTCAGTGGATTGTTGTCGAAACAGATCACATCCACCTGCGCGTGCCTTTCTCCGAAGCTGTTTTAAAACCCGGCATCCAAATTCAACACAGGACCTTGCCGATCGATAAAGCGTGTCTCCACGAAAACGAAATGATGCCATACCAGGAATACATTGCAGACAATGCTTGCAAAATAAATTCTTGGATAACATTTAAAAATTTCAAACTTTTGTCTCAAAACATAGCTTATGGCCCCTCATTGGAACGACTCGAGATCATCGAGCTCGTTCCAATGAGAGATCATAAGCTATGTTTTTTGGACAAAAATTTAAAACATAATAAAATTTGAATGGTGATATTTGTGTATAGTGCTGGGCGAATTTGGCCATTGACATTGGGTAAAGGACAAACAGAGGAAATTTTGCGAGCAATTCAGTCAGTTATTGAAAGTTGTTTTGACGAGTGGGAAATCCACCTGCAGATGTCACTTGCAGTAATTCATTACCTCCGTACTTTGGAGGATGTGCAGCTATAACGTGCCTAAACTGTGACGTCGATCTAACTCATCAACAGCTTGAACAATTGTCCCAATCCTCATTTTCCCAATATTTTTAGATTCTATAAAAACATTACTTAGTCTGAACAAGTGTACAACTAATCTGGGGAATTAAGTGATACAAAGAAGAAGAAGATTGAATGGTTTCGCGTGCCTAAAGTGCACAGGGATGCTGTGGGGCAAGCCTCTTTCGACCCTCTTTAACAGTTGAAGATTTGGAAGCTGCATGTCTGGGCGTGGTGAAGGTGGAAAAGGATCGGGTACTCAGCAGGTGTCTCTGGTGAGATGAGGTTGTTGGGTTGTCTTTTTGATTGTCGTTGATTCGATCCTCGGGTGAGGACCAGAGTGAGAGGGGGTCCTCTCACAAAGGTGCTATCTCTCCCTTGGGGTACTTTGATGGTGATTTTCGGGCAAGTAGAGTCTGCCACTTATGCGTGTAGTCAGATGAGGTAGAGGGCCATTATTGGCAAGTATAGTCTGCCTCAGGCGGTGATACAAAGTTATTAAGAACGTAGTTTTTATTAAGAATCCAGTCTGTCAAGCAGCTAATTAAAACAGTTGTTATTCACTACAAGATTTATTTGGCTGAAATTAATCCACCTGTATTAAAATTTCACGCCCAAAAGTACATCAAATGAGGTTTGTCGGCAAAAAGCAAAAAAAAATAAATATCTTTTTTAAATGTCAAATTAGCAGAGGCTTTGGAGATTAGCGACAAACAAAGGATTTAATGTTAACAGGCTAGAAGTAAATAACTGAGCTTTATTGTATATGCCATATCTCAGCACCTTTTCCAAAGCTATTACTCATTAACATCTGTCAAAGGGGCAATGCAGTTGACACCTCTATCAAATTCAAAGTTGAATAGAAATCCATACTTGCCGCAGAGAGTTATGATTACGAAAACACCTTATACAGTAGACAAAACAGTGGCAGACAAAAGTGTTATTAGTCTATAATTTCCACCCACAAAAAATAAACCCACTATTTTTAAGAAAGAGCATACCAACCGCTAGGGAGCTTTCTGGCATTGGTGTCCACCCAATGGGGATAGCAAACAGCACTTGCCGCAAGATAAATTCTTGAATGACCAGATTTTCATATTTGGGGTCAAACACATAGCTTATGACCCCCTCATTGGAATGAGGGGGATCCAAATCATATATCAGCAAAAATTTTATTTTAATATGAAAACAAATAAAAGATCTCACGAATTAACGAACGGATTTGTTCAATTCCTATATTAAACCGCAGTACAGAGTTCTGGAAATGAAAGATATGGCATTTGTATCTGAATATTTTATTAAATGTAGATTTTAGAAATTTTCTGACTGAACAATATAATTGCTAATCAGGGACATTCTCTGAAAGATTTTTCTCGCGAAACATTAATTGGTTATGTAATCCTTCTCACGTGACCACACTAGAACAGCTTTTCATACCCGGTCGTTTCTACACAAATGACGGGGTATTAACAAGTGCGGTTTTGTATGCAATGTACACGTAATGGAAGTTCTGGAATATACTTCAAGTCCTTTGATTCCAAGTATTTCATTATTACACCGCGACTCAACAGTTCTACAGATTGTTTGGTTGAATTAAAGATTTCATAATTTTTTTCCATTCAGAAAATGTTGAAAGACTGCTTAGATTGAAATAGTTTTGGGCATATCTAGTTCATGTCAAATCTAGATGTAAGCATTGGTTGCAGGGTTTTCATGGACTGAGAGGTCTCAAGTTGAGTGGCTTTATACCAGATGTCAGCTTTGACTTTTGGTGTGGGAGAGGCGTATTAATTTAGATGTGCTTACTGATAGTTCCAGTTCGGTATGTTTATTTTTACTATTTTCAGGAAAAATTGACTCCTTTACTTGAAGACTATGTTTTGAAAGGTATTCTAAAGAAATATGGATATTCTGCTTATAGTTTACTCACAACTGCAATTGACTGGATGCAAGAGAAGGTACCATATATGTTAAAATGATACATACAAAGACACCAACATAAACCAGAACTTCTAGTGTAAAATATGTTTTCTTTTCAAATTACCACATGCATTTATTTGCTTGTCCACAGCAGAGATCATCCATCCATCATTTCAATCCAATCCAATCCAGATATCCATTCATCCATCCATCTATTCATCTGCACTGACAAAATCAGGTGCTAGGAAGAGACCACATGTTATATGACTCAGTTATCATATGGAGATGAAATAAAATTGGTTATGTGACTATATTGGTACAAAAACTGTCTTGGGAGTCTTTATTCAGAAACTTTAGATATATATTAGAGGGTGTCAATTTACAAATCTGATTATCATAGAGAAGTAGTAAGGTGCAGGAAGTGATAGGTTTTTCTGACATACTAAATGTTCTCCTCCCCGGTACCTACCACACATACCCACTTACAGATTACTTGTTTTGTTAGTTGTCCTTTTTCTTTGAAGTCCAGCTTTCATGGTGTCCACTGGCTCCCTCACCATAATGGTAGCATATTGCTGTACATATACCACATATATTTCAACAAATTATATACTTCTCCACTTGACTTGTAAAAAAATTTCAGATATGCCATTCTGGAGAACTCCTCCAGTGTTCTAACATTTGATTGTTTAGCAATCTGAATGTAGTGACCATCCAGGAGTGCATGGTCACTACATTCAGATTGCTCAACTGTTCAATAAATTTTTTAACGTAAAAATTTTCACAAATAAATAACTTGGTTGTTGATTGCTGGCTTCAAGTCATTTCCATGTTTAAAATGAATCAATGTATCTTATTGGTTTACGCGTAGTGCATTGTGCTGTTGTTTCATTCGTCGAGGTGAAAGCGAGGGATCAATCAGATTACAGTATTTGAAATCTTTCCCTGCGAAATTATCCTATATAAGAGCGGTCTCGCTCATAATTCGGCGTCCACTTTATGTTTTGGTGAAGCTTTGATCTAGCTGTCCAAACTTAAACCCATATGCTAGCTTAATTATGGGGACACTTTGTAACCTGTAAAAAGGTTAACCATAATGAGTACCGTCATTTTTGAACCCATTCAACTCGGCCTTGGTGAGAATCAACGTTTCTGACACTGATAATCACCAGATCCGAGATCTGTGGGATCCATTCACGTTAATAGACTTGTTGGGTGGAACTTAAACCTCTTTTGGGTAGAAAGTGTAGTGGGCCCGTGGTTTTTGACCCATCATTCATAATCATGTCCATTTCATATCATACTATTTTTTGGCTTCTTAAATAAACCACGTATATTGTTATTCCTATTTTATTGTGTATTCATCCAGACCACAACACATAACTTAATGATTATTCTACCTCTAGAGTTGAATTATATTTTATCCATGGTTTGCTAGTTGACCCAGATCCTCACGAATCTGAAGAACAACAGGGAGATTTTGGCCAGGGTTCTAGCCCCTGGGGAGTCGTTCACCCCACCCCCCTGTTACATAAAACAGAATCTGAGGGGTCTTCATGATATTACAATATTCAGCAGTCCACAGATTGTCAAGTGTGCATTCACACACCCCACTTTCTTTATCACATGAAGTGTTAAAATCAGCACACTTCAGCACTTAAAATAAATTGCCTTTTTAAGTGACTGTGGTAACGGACTGGTTAAGTATCATCGTATTTGTACCTGTCATAGCAAAGAAAGCACAAATGACTTGCTTTTATTTATTTGAAAACAATAAAGTACCTTGCATAAGTCTTTTGAGCATACTATTTTGAAGGCCAAGATGGTATCATGACATCAGTGTGTGCAAACAGCCAATCACTTTCAAAACGTTGATGAAACAATGCCTTTAATTACTGACAAAAAAATGTAACTTGTGATCTCCTGAACTCAATAGCAGTGTCTGATGTTCGTAGCAAGTGTATCGACCACATGCCCGGATGACAGCCTGAACCCTCCTCTTCATGCTATCAGTGAGCCTTCTGATATGGTCCAGAGGCAACTGCTGCCACTCCTCATGCAATGCAACTTCGAAATCGGCCAAAGTCTGTACAGGTGAATCCCTTGCTTGAACACAACGTCCAAGAAAGTCCTAGATGTGTTCTAAGGGATTCAAAATGGAGCTCATTGCAGGCCAAGGTAGTGTTGTAACAGCGTTGTTCTGAAGGAATGCTCTCACAGCATGGGAACGATGTGGCCTTGTATTGTTGTCCATCAATACAGGGTGTGTAGCCAACAGGTGGTTGTCAAAATGAGGCACGACAACCGGATAGAAAATGTTCCGAATGTACTGATGACCACTGAGATTCCCACGTATAGTCACCAAATCAAGTTTACAATCATGAGAGAGGCATCCCCAGATCATTACTGATCCTCCACCATAAGGAACATTAGGTCTGATGTTCCTGAGCATGTAAGAAATATTTCTGTGCCTCCACACTTTCATGTGACCTTCCATGACGTGAAGCAGGAACCTACTCTTGTCTGACCAATGGACTCTTCTCAATGTCCTGAGATTCCAATGTTATCGTGCCATACACCACTCCAAACATTGTCTTTGATGCTGATCGGACAGAGCTGGACACTTGATGACCCTTCTGGACCTCATACCCAGTGTTTTGAGATGGTTTCAGACAGTTATGTTGCACAAATGCCTATTGGGGGGGGCCAAAGGCATTTCAAAACCCCACTTGAAACAAAGGGTTGATGCGTAACAAGGCATGGCAGACTCCGGTCTTCCCAAGGAGAGGTGTTTTGGGGTTGTGCAGGCCTTGATCGGTCCTTAACATTTTTTCGGACAAGTCTGGTGATGAAAAAATGACTAGAGCCAAGTTGCCTTCCAATAGCTTTGAATGACATGCCTGTTGCATGCATGCCAACGATTTGTCATCTTAGTGCCTCCTCCTTGCCATGTCAACATTTACTGATAAAAGAAGTGACAAATTTTCTTGTCTTATACCCAGATAAATAAATTTGCTATATAATGTTTTAGTTTTTGGAACATACAAAATAAATGCCAAAGATATCTAGCAGCAAATAATTTCAGTTAATTTTAGAAAATTTAACAAACTTAGAATTTCAACAAGAAATGTGGCACCAACGTTTGCAATTAGAAAGAAGCTTCACATTTAAAAATACTAAAGGTCTGTTACATTCCCCCTCCCTAAGACTAATTAGCCTCGATTAAATACCACAAAAGTATTGTTCAGTCCCTAGGCAACCAGTTTTTTTTAATTCATTTTGTAGTATACACTTCGCATCTTTATTGACATGAAACAAAATTTCTTCATCACGATGGGTATGCTTTTCGTTGAGATGGAGAGATGTTGAATCTTCAAGTTGATGCTGCCCGCGAGAAGCAGCTTCCTCTCTGGCATCAGAATGTACCACACAAGATTTGCAAGGAGGCACAATTCTATGTGGGTCAATCTACTGTTTATTAGCAATTCTTGTAACCACACAATCCATAACATCTGTTTCAGCTTCGAAGGGTGATCTGTTGTATTTTCTGATTAAATGCCATCTAACCCGGGTTTGCTGTGGATGAAAGAACTGTCATCGTGGACATTCATAAAAATTGACAAAGGCAACATGCCTTTTTTCTGATGTCCTATGAGGCGATGTAATGTCTAAAATGATGTCTCATTGCATGAATCCACCAGGCATGACTGTCCAACTACAAACTCTGGTGTTTTAGCATTGTGAAAGTCAAGAATCTCATCTTCATCATACTCCAAAATATTAGCCATATCTGAAAATAAAAAGAATGCGATCTGAGAAATGTTCACCCATAGTAAACAACACTTATTCAACACTCCTTATCAGGCATAAACAAACCTTTACTTATATATTATATATATCTTAGCTTTTACCTGAGAGAAGAAAAAAGCCACAAATAAGCTGTCCTTAATCCTTCCCTGAGCACTTTCTGGCTTAATAGTTACTAACTAACCATGACTACTCTCGTAGTACATGTGGGAATAAAAGTACAGTGGAACCCTGTTAATTGAATAGCCACTTTGCCAATGGAAATTATTCAATTAACAGGAGTATTCAATTAACAGGGTTTTTGTCACTTTTCTGTATTTTAGAGATAAACTTAGTATTTATTCTATTATATCTTGTTTGACAGAGCTCCATGAGCCCTGTCAAATGAGATATCATAGATTAGATGCCTGTATTGGATTACTGAGGCCAAATAGGTCTATAAACAAAGGAAAGCTGGGAAGAATCAGGGTAATTTCTCGACAGGCTACAAGATTTTTTATTCAATTAACAGGAGTTTACTCTATAACCTATATTCAATTAACAGGTTAAATTTGTACTGGAGGTATGGTAAATGGTTTTGTGTTGGGAAATTATATTCAATTAACAGGGTTATTCAGTTAACTGATATCCAATTAAGTGGGCTCTGCTGTACAGAGTGGAACATTTATCAAAATTAAATAAAAGTAGTGCAGACCCAAATGATAGTACACCGTGGAAATTCATTGAAGGGGGTGGGGGAGTAATGCTAGTTAATTTTATCTAAAAGCCAATTTGTTTTCCAGTATTGCAGTTAGTTCTATTAAAGAAAACTAATAGGCACTTCGGCATCATGATTACAACAATGAATGCACTGTGCTAAACAAAAGACTATCCCACAATCTATTGAGGATCAACTAATTTGAAGCTCTCATCCCTGTTGGATGGGCAATTTTAATAAACATACAGGCCCAAATATGGTGCATATAGGGTGGAAACATTCCGCAAAATTAATAAACATACATGTATGTTTACTAGGAACACAAGAGGATGGACTACTTTCCTTTCTACTTTCCATATCATTATACTAACCTCTGTGAGTAAAGATTTCCCATCCATGCACATAAAAATCATCTCAGGTATGGCTAATTCCTTGGTGATGAAAACAATGAGATCACGCCAAAGCTGGCATAACTCTTCTAAGTGAGGCACTCACCCTGTTAACCCAACGGACAGCTAGGAAAAAAAAAATAGGCAGAAGGCATGAAGTAAGAATGCAGATTTATGGACTGTACTAAACAGGAGATTTGATTCTTCGACCCGTGCAAGAAAATTTAATTGCTTCTTCTGAACTTGGAGTAGGAGAAGAAGGGTGATCCTCCACAGGAAAAGATTGATTTGAGATATCAGGATTGACTCCAGGTAACTCAAATGGTTCTTCCCCATCTGAATATCCTGATCTTACAAATCAACACCTTCATAAGCCTTGAGGTCATGGACATTAACTTTCTTTGTTTTACCTCTATTTTGCATTAACTGAATTACATAAACAGTGTCACCAAACTTTTTCAAGACCTTGTATGGACCTTGCCAAGGGCATCCAATTTTGACATCTGCTGGAGGATAATAATGCCACACCAAAGATCCCACATCAAAATTTCTTACTTTCAAACCTTTATCATAGGTTTTCTTTTGTGTATTGGCAGCAGTACGAAGTGACTCAAATGCAAAATTTAAAGGCAGAACTACTTGCAAACAAAAACCATTCTACAGATTCATTTTCACAAAATGCATCATGAGTAGGAAGAACACCAGCAACTAAATCAACTGGGAGAGTCATTTCCCGAACTGTCATCAACAAACTAGAAGAGCAACTAGAACTTTCCTGTACAGAAGCATGGTAGGTCATCAACAAATAAGGTAAATGGTCATTGCAATCATCCCTGTTATCATTCACAAAAGGAGCTAACAACTGTTGAATTGACCTATTAAACATCTCAACCAGGCCATCACACTGTGACCTATAGAGCATGGTGATGGTATGGCTAATTCCTTGGTGATGAAAACAATGAGATCACGCCAAAGCTGGCGTAACTCTTCTAAGTGAGGCACTCACCCTGTTAACCCAACGGACAGCTAGGAAAAAAAAAATAGGCAGAAGGCATGAAGTAAGAATGCAGATTTATGGACTGTACTAAACAGGAGATTTGATTCTTCGACCCGTGCAAGAAAATTTAATTGCTTCTTCTGAACTTGGAGTAGGAGAAGAAGGGTGATCCTCCACAGGAAAAGATTGATTTGAGATATCAGGATTGACTCCAGGTAACTCAAATGGTTCTTCCCCATCTGAATATCCTGATCTTACAAATCAACACCTTCATAAGCCTTGAGGTCATGGACATTAACTTTCTTTGTTTTACCTCTATTTTGCATTAACTGAATTACATAAACAGTGTCACCAAACTTTTTCAAGACCTTGTATGGACCTTGCCAAGGGCATCCAATTTTGACATCTGCTGGAGGATAATAATGCCACACCAAAGATCCCACATCAAAATTTCTTACTTTCAAACCTTTATCATAGGTTTTCTTTTGTGTATTGGCAGCAGTACGAAGTGACTCAAATGCAAAATTTAAAGGCAGAACTACTTGCAAACAAAAACCATTCTACAGATTCATTTTCACAAAATGCATCATGAGTAGGAAGAACACCAGCAACTAAATCAACTGGGAGAGTCATTTCCCGAACTGTCATCAACAAACTAGAAGAGCAACTAGAACTTTCCTGTACAGAAGCATGGTAGGTCATCAACAAATAAGGTAAATGGTCATTGCAATCATCCCTGTTATCATTCACAAAAGGAGCTAACAACTGTTGAATTGACCTATTAAACATCTCAACCAGGCCATCACACTGTGACCTATAGAGCATGGTGAATGACTTTGAAAAAATAATTTTTTACACAAAGACTCAATTAATTCTGAACGAAACACTGAACCTCTATCTGAATGAAGCTGCTTGGAAACACCAAATCTGGAAATTATCTCTAACCAGCTTATCAGCCACTACAAGGGCAGTATGATTTGGAATACCAAAGGCTTCTACCCATTTGCTGAAATAATCACAGCACAGAGGACTAATATGTACTGATTTCCATCACTGGTTACTGGTAAAGGTCCCATTACATCAACACCTACCATGTCCATGTGAGCACCAACTTCAATATTCTGCACTGGAGCTTTCCCCCTCCCTGGACCTGGTGTATTCCTGGCACACTAATCACATTCACATATCCATCTTGCAATATCCACAGACATTCCTGGCCAATCGTCTTTGTATGCAATTCTACAAACAAAGAATACCTCAGTTTATGAGGAACAACTATCAAATATGAACTTTCTGTTGCAGAAACTTTCTCAGAATAGAGAACATCGTCTTGAATTTTTAACAATTTCCACTTACTCCATAATCTTTTTGTCACCAGCAAAGTATAAACCATCTCAGAAGCATCAGGTTTGGAAGGCCTATTTTTCAGAAATCTCATGGTCTAACTTTTGTAACTGGGAAATATGTTGAAGAGACAAAGACTGAATCCAGTTAGACAATGTCTCTCAAAGACTCAAGTTGAATAGCCAGTGAAAGAGCTTTATTGAATATTTCTACTTTACTCATAAAAAGATATTTCTCAAGTTCTTCATCTCCACAAGCTCTAATAAATTGTTGTAGTAAACAGTTGTCGCTATGAACTACTGGATATGCAAGCCAACATAATTGCTTTAATTCATATGTATAATTTCTCATACTCTCACCTAGCAACTTGCATCTTTCCTGAAACTGATAGTTTGATCCCAGCCCATCTTTTACCTTGTAATGATGCTCCAAGGCCCTGATTACCACACCATAGTCATACTTTTCATCATTACCTAACTCTAATATGACACTACGAGCCTCACCTTTTGAGTACATTAACAACTGTTGAGCACATTCAATTTGTGACCATTCATTATAAGAAGAAACCATTTCAAATTGTGCCATGTATTCATCCCAATTGTCCTTCCCGTCAAAGTATGCAATGTTTCAACTCTAGTTTTAAATCTATGATCAGAAACATTTCTATTACATTGAGAGATATTGTTGTCAGGTATATCTTGGGTAAACATGTGAAAAATTCATTGAGTCCCTTTACAAAAGGCGTGCTGGTTTGCGGATATAAAGTGTACTGATTTGAAATAAACTTATGACCTCGACTTGGATGCCTCACTGGAGTATCTGAAACACGGTACTCACTACCATGCAAGGAACTATTCACAATTGAAACTTGTTGGCCAAAATCCCTTGATGGTGACTCATACCTGTTATTAAGAATTCCCCTTTTGCCTATATTCTGTGACTCATTAAA
Organism: Pictodentalium vernedei; assembly: GCA_031216915.1. Taxonomy (NCBI): domain Eukaryota; kingdom Metazoa; phylum Mollusca; class Scaphopoda; order Dentaliida; family Dentaliidae; genus Pictodentalium; species Pictodentalium vernedei. The sequence goes on along the minus strand of CM062289.1, from coordinate 167,287,808 downwards.
CTGGTTTGATTTAGGGGATTCTTTTATTCTTGTTGCGAACCTACTATTGTGAAGTGGACTATTGTAGCTTGAGAATGATTTGTCAAATAGGTCCCTAGATTGATACATGGCACTGTTTTTGATCAAACCTATACTTAGTTTCACTGACATGATCATTTGAATTGCCAATCGCATGTGATATAGTTTCCGCAAACTGAGTAGAGGATAGATCACCAAAGAGATTCCATGATTTTTTAGATTGTGCATTATGTTGCCATGAATCCCGATGAGGTTCTACATTAAACACTGAAGCAAAATCAGCTCTAGGACTCAACATAGGATGGGCTGAAACCCCACTTATTCTCGTCAGTTTCTGGAATAATCCATTATCTGCATTTGCAGATGACTGTGGTGAATCCAACTCTATTAGTCTGTGAATTAGTTGAACAGAAATGAAAAATTTTAGGATCAAAATATTTTGGAAATTATTTGAATATTTATCCCAGATGAGCCCCCAAAATGTAGCGGTTCTATAATCTTGGCTCCTAACTAGAACCACACATTAGTGTTACCAGAAAAGGTATTGGGCCTGCTTCATGCAACCCATTAACAGAAAAAACAATTGTGAATTTGTTATGGTCAATTTAAATGATAGACCGTAGATAAAGAAAAATTGTCTTTTACTTGAAGATTTCAGTTAAAGATAAGGTGTGTCATTACACAATTTTACAGGAAATGAAACCCCTAATCCTAGCAGGGTGGATTACCAATCACGTAATTAATGTTGCAAATTGTTTTAAAGGATATTTACCATACAAATAGACTGGAGGGAAGCAGGTGGACCGAACATTAGGAACATCTTAAAATTATACAGCTACAAAGAAAGGAGTGTGCCAAGCAACAGAAAATAAATAATATTATTTTCTTTAAATGGACACACTGAATTTTTTGTAACTGTTTATACTATCAAGCAAGATGAGAATGAAACACTGATTTTAAGTTTTAAGATTAAACTCTTTTAACTTGAACAAATTTGGTTGTCAAAAATCAGGTGCCCAACATGGTTTATGACTAAAGGTTGTGGCTGAATGACTTGACTTTAAAGTTGTTAAACTGGAACTTCTGGAAAATGGATGAAGTCCTAAAGGTAAGGGCAGTTTACACTATGCAGAAGCAAATACTTTTCACCTGAATTCCTGATGAAACAAACTTCTGTTATTACTTGAAAAGAATTTGCTTATGTAGCCATGACAAAGCTGGGTCTATTGTTTTGAAAATGGTTTGATGCTGAAAAAACTACACTCCTTTTCAGTGATGGTGATTGTAACGTGTTCACCTTATTGTCACCTGAAACAAAAATATGGCAACTAAGCCAATGTCTTGTCTGAACATTTGAGGAAATTACAATAATTTTTGTCAAGTTACTGCTCCAATTGGGCTAGTTAGCAACACACACCACATTTAATGAAGAGATTATAGTTTGCAATAAACCATACAAATTGGATGTCTGTGGAACAAGTTCTTTGGGTTTATTCCCAACTGGCCGAATCCCAACAAGATGAATGTCGAAAATGGTCATCCCAACAAGCCGAATCCCAACAGGACAAATTTTATCAAAATTACTATATAACCCATTTATTTTTAGGGTTTTTCTGCAAAAATGTGTATCAGGGGGTATTTTTAAGGAAAAGAAATATAAAACGATTATCAGAAATTCATAGTTTATTGTGAATGAACTCGAAAAAATTTCATCATAAAACGTTACAATGCTCAGTACAAGAGGTAAATAGAGCTTACTGTCAGACAAAGGGGTTTCAATCAACAAAGGATTTGCATATTGTTGCAACAGGCTGTTATCTGAAAATATAAACATTTTTCTCACCCACCAAACTTTCCCCCAAAAAAACTTATCATAAAAACACATATATACCTAACTTGAAAAGAAACACTTGCATAATTTTGATAAAGTAAATGTGGGTACGTTTACTCTCAATAGAAGAAAAGAAAAAAAATGAACAAGAAAAGAATAAATGCATGAAAATAAAAAAAAACTAAAAAAACACACAAAACATCATAAGAATAAACATTTTGTTTCTTATTTTTAAATTTCTGCAATAATTAATGAAAAATATTAATTTTGGTCTTGTTGGGATTCGGCTTGTTGGGATTCGTTTTATTGGGATATTTTATCCATTCGGCTTGTTGGGATTCGGCTTGTTGGGATGACACCGTTCTTTGAGCCAGTTCCACTGACACACATTTTTGTATGGTTTTCCACTGGATATTTCTTTATAAACTTTTAAGATTATAACAAATATATTGATAAAGATTTGTACTGAATATTAGAGATGAGACAATTAATCGGTGCCCATCGGTTCACCATCGACACTCATGGTTCAACATCGGCCCTCACAGATTGTCCAAAACTCAGTGAAAATGAAAGTGGCTTGGATGATCTGTAATGAACTTTCTTCCCCTTCGTGGGATGACCAGTGGCAAGCGATCGGTACGTCACTCATCTGTTACTGATATCAGGTAAGTGATGGTTCGTGAAAGAAAAGGCAGAATATTATATTAAAGATTTTGATTGTGTAACTGTGTACCGAGTTGTTTTTTTTACCCATCATGTGCATACAGATGCTCTTCACTGCCCAAACTGTACTGCATTCTGCAAAATGTTGCAATATTTCTTTCAACCATGCTCATCGTCTCATTAAATATATAATGGCATTCTTTATTCCCATATTGGACAGATAATTTCTCCATATTAGTAATCTGTGTTAATTGTGAGAGGTTTGGGTGCAATAAGTTTAATATTGGGCCATTTGGGCTGGGATTTATCAACACAAAGCCACTGCATTTCTCTCATGTTGAATTGTGTGGAGCACGTGATAAAAATAGATAATGCAGTGCAACGTCATGACTCATGCGACACAATCCCATATATGGGTTTACCGAAAAGAAACTCCCACTTTAAAAAGTGCGGTTCCAACGACAGATTTTCATTTTCACAAAACATTTTCGTCCAAATAACTGATAGTCGACTTCAAAGCCTGTGTAGGGGGCGATTCGGCAACTACTCGACTTTGAAATGAATTGTTGCCAGTGTTAATGTAAATTGCATCAAAGGTTCAGATCACAGTTTATCGTGGCGATGCGCATGATGAGTTCTGGACTCAGTTGTTAGCTGTTTATTTTAAATAGAAAATATACTGCACTGATGGTGCTTCATTGATTTAAAATGAACCCTTTGATGTCTGTTATTTAATTTATTTAAGTGAGTATTAAAAGTGTGTTATCTTCCGGGTTGATGGGGATTAATGGCACATAAATTAAATTCTGATTACTGTAAATCAGCCAGCTTCTGCAGTGAGCTTGAATAATAAAGAAACCATCTGACATTGGCATTCGGTATCGGCCGATTGTTGTCTAAAATAATCGGCATTCGTCTTATGGGGCATTTTACTAATCGGCTCATCTCTACTGAATATTGTGTTATTGTAGGGGATAATTACTTGTTTATCACTCACTGCGTATATACAGGAGAATCTTCAGTTTACACATTAAATTGCATGAAATGTGGATTATTTTAAATTGGTATCTAATGAACTGGAGTGAAGTTTGCTTTTCTATGATAAATGTCTTGATTCCAGGGTGTTGTAGGGTGTTTTACATGTGTATGTTTGAGAGTGAGGGTGTGTGTTTGTATATTTGTGTGTATGTCTGTATGCAGTAGAAAAATGAAATTCCAGTGTTTATAAGTTGCATATACTTTTTGACAATTTTACAGTTCAAGTGCTGTGGCTATATGTCTTCAGATACATGGAAGTTCAGTAGCTATTACACATCAAACTCAACAAAAACTGCAAGGAACAATACAGTCCTTCCTGTATCATGTTGTAAAGTGGAAGCAGATGGGTGTAATGATGATTTCAATGCAACACTGATTCATACTGATGTGAGTAATAATATTTTTGACATTTGTTCACCCTTGTATTCTGTATGACACATTTGTTATTACTTCTTCTCCTCTTCTGATAGTACCCATTTTGCTTCCCAAATATGTGATTTTTATTTTACAATTTTACTCTCCCTTCCCTGTCTTAGGATGGGTGACATTTATTAACTGAAGTGTGTGTGTGTGTGTGAGTGTGTGTGTGTGTGTGTGGGTTTGTCTTACCAACTTGACGAGGTAACTAGACAAAAGAGTTTGCGTGTTTCGCCTTACCGAGGTACAAAAGACAAAAGAAACCCTTTACCTCGGTTGTTTTCCCAGAACTGTACCGGCAAAACGAGGTTGAAACCGTTAGTCCACACAAAGGACAAACAATGGGGTACCTCGGTATGTAGGGAAGACAAGACTCTGTGTGTGTGTGTGTGTGTGTGTGTGGGTTTGTCTTACCAACTTGACGAGGTAACTAGACAAAAGAGTTTGCGTGTTTCGCCTTACCGAGGTACAAAAGACAAAAGAAACCCTTTACCTCGGTTGTTTTCCCAGAACTGTACCGGCAAAACGAGGTAGAAACCAGTAGTCCACACAAAGGACAAACAATGGGGTACCTCGGTATGTAGGGTAAACAAGACTCTGTGTGTCTGTGTGTGTGTGTGTGTGTGTGTGTGTGTGTGTGTGTGTGTGTGTGTGTGTGTGTGTGTGCGTTTGTCTTACCAACTTGACGAGGTAACTAGACAAAAGAGTTTACGTGTTTCGCCTTACCGAGGTACAAAAGACAAAAAAACCCTTTACCTCGGTTGTTTTCCCAGAACTGTACCGGCAAAACGAGGTTGAAACCGTTAGTCCACACAAAGGACAGACAATGGGGTACCTCGGTATGTAGGGAAAACAAGACTGTGTGTGTGTGTGTGTGTGTGTGTGTGTGTGTGTGTGCGTTTGTCTTACCAACTTGACGAGGTAACTAGACAAAAGAGTTTGCGTGTTTCGCCTTACCGAGGTACAAAAGACAAAAGAAACCCTTTACCTCGGTTGTTTTCCCAGAACTGTACCGGCAAAACGAGGTTGAAACCGTTAGTCCACACAAAGGACAGACAATGGGGTACCTCGGTATGTAGGGAAAACAAGACTGGGTGTGTGTGTGTGTGTGTGTGTGTGTGTGTGTGTGTGTGTGTGTGTGTGTGTGTGTGTGTGTGTGTGTGTGTGTGTGTGTGAAGGTAAGGGAGTGGGTGTGCCCGTCTTAGCCAATAAGTTAAAAACTATTGGGGTACAATAATCAACCTTAACACAATTACAAAGGACAATGGGAGGAAGTGTCACATACAATAGCTGGGTCCCTGACTTCAGGTCAAGGTGCAATTTGAGGGTCACACTTAAAATCTGTCAATATTTTCTTTCACAGCCATTGCTCCGAAATGGACCAAACTACAATTATCAAGCTTCATACAAATGTTCAGGATGGTCAGAAGGTGTGTTGGGTATAATAGCTGTGCATCTACAAGGTTAAGGTCACAATTGAGTGCCTTATATTGAAGGTCACAAGTCATGTCTCAACCATAACACAGAAACTATTGGGGTTACAATCATCAGACTTCACACTAGAGCTGAAACAGTTAACCGGTTAATCGATTAACCGACGATCAATATTGTGATTGATCAAAAAAGTCATTGATTGATTAACCGTTACCTTTGAACTACCATATTATGGGTGTTAACTCTGTAACAAACACACCCCCCACTCACATAGACATTGCCACACTCACTCATCGGCAGTTTCAAATGCATGCAGTACTCGCTATGACGTCAAAACTTCAGTGAAGTCAGCATGTGTTTTATCCTGATAATGTTGTCACTTTCCCTTTCTGTATTTTCATGCAGTTCTCTCCCTCAGTCGTGACGTTGAGTGTCAAATTTCAGTAGATGCCTCCACCCAGTGGTGTCATCTACTTAATCCCATACTCACTTTCAGGGCACCATACACAGGGCCTTCGTTCGATAATCTCGATTACATTTTGTAGGCACATGTTCTAAAGTAAAACTCAATATTGGCATTGTCAGCACTGCATGTGATCATCGGTATTTGAATGTTAAGTATCCTACATGCCAGTAATTCCATTAACAAATACGAGTGTGACGTCATATGATTGGGGCAGATACATTATAAGATTGACAGATATATAATATATGGTCGCCATTTGCATCATTTCAACTGCAGACTAAATTGAGTCAAACAAGAAAACAAGTGAGTGTGTGTGTAAGGGGGGGGGGGGGGGGGGGCAAAACAATAGTTATAACATGGGTACTGTAGGGAATGTTAAGAGCTGTGCCTCTATTTAAATTATTAATTATTGAGATGTTTGGTTTATGACGTTCTCAAAGTAGCTGCAAGTCTGCAACTTCGCTGGAAAAGATCAAACGATGCCACTGAAACCAATTCTGTGTGCAGACTCACTGAGTGAGATACGACATGCGCACTGTGAGTCATCGTTATTTGTACACACCCCCACATCAACAAAACTTCAAAGCTGCTGGCAGTCTGGAACTGGAAGACAGTGCACACGTACATTTTTTTTTTAACCATAGCCTTTCCAGTTTCCACAGTGCATCACACTGCGCATGTTTCCTAAGGCCCAGTGCAGGTGCAAGGCTGCAAGGACGATTGTGTGCTCCTAAGAATCCTAAGCTACAATATACTTACCTGGGATTATGCACATTAACTGCTCTTTTGTTTCTGCACATGCCACACGGGTAAATCTTAGGCCATGGATGATGTTTCTCTTTCATGTTATTAAGATTCCTGTGTGATACAGAATAGAATACAGCATGCAAATTGCGTGCTGATGTACTTGTTCACACTGTATCAATAGCCAGAAAATGGGACATTATTAACACTGTTAATCATCAACAGCGTGGCAGCTATTCAGTGATCTATCAGGACAACCGAGTTAACCGAGGTTAATCCATGTGATTGATCGATCAAGAAAACCCTTTAACCATTTCAACTCTACTTCACACAATGTATCACACACCATTTCTGGGACTGTAACGTGTAAGGTCATGGTCAAATTTCAAAGTCACACTTAAAATCTGTCAATATTCATGTCTTAACCATAACTCAGAAAGAAATCAAACTACAATTAACAACCTGCATACTGCATACAACAGTCAGAAGGTGTGTCACATATAATAGTTGCTTGTGTCATGTTTTACTCCAGTGATATTTCTTGTTCTCTGCTGGCTATGGTCCTTTATAAGAAATTGCTTATTATCATTCTCCAGTAATGAATCGTGTTAGGTTTTCAAAGGTAAAATGAACATAAGTTAGGCCCAGTCTAGATTATGTACTGTAACAGACATGTTGTGCTGACACCATAAGGTTCGTCACTGACATGTTGGTAGCATGTGTTTGATTTACACTGTTTGTTCCAAATCATATCATAGCAGTTCCTTACATGTGCACTGTGTCAACAGTCAATTGAACTGATTATGTATTTAAGGTAAATAAACATAATTGCTTTCAAAATGAGAAGAATGTTAATCTTAAATCTTTTTCTTTAAAGACCATTCTATGTTTCCAAAAGCACATTCTACATATATACATCCTCACCTTGAATTGGCCACAATTACAGGATTACCTTTAAGCAAAGAGCAGCAACTGGCAGTTTGTGAAAAACACAATTATTGGTGCACCTCTCTTTTCAAATTTATATTATCTATACATATCCAAGAGGCTGGAAAAAGGACGAGGAAGGTCTTGAAAAGGTATGGAGAAAAGTATGGAAATTTTAAGTTCAGAAAGTGTAGGAACCTTGATCCTTCAATCTTTTTCTTTTGCTTCCAGCCGTAAACATTTGACATATTTTTGCAACAGTGCTTATCATAACAAAAAAGCATTATCAGCAAACTTTACGAGGAAACAAGAATATCTGTGTGAATTATGGATCAATCACCACTGACACATTATACTGGAAGTAAAAGCAAAAAATTAGTAGACAAACATTGTCAAATTATGCAAAAACTACTCCATTGTATAATTTCCAAATGGAAGGTTGATACAGAAACATACTTGATCTTTCTTATATCATGTGTAACAAT